>JAVDBV010069579.1:0-10258 GCA_032619315.1 Piper longum
CATCGCTAAGGATGGCGGAAATTGCTGACATTGGGGCAATCCATCATCGCCATGGCTGGAATGTGGCCGGAGGTGGTCAGGGAGAAACTTTCACGGCATGGTGGGGATGGTTGGCCTCAGTCGAAGGCGAACGAAGCTCAGTCGACGACCGAGAACGGAATGATGATTTGGGCTACGATTTTGGGCAAAACACGATAGCAGTGGCCAAATGTCCTAGTCAGGGTTGGAGTTGGTACGGAGGTGAGTTGATTGACGGGGATGGCTTGGCCGCCGGTGGCTTACTGTCAAGGAACAGTCCGTCGAAAAACACCCCAATCACAGTCTATTTTGGGAGAAGGGAATAGTTGGGGAAGAAGAAGATGATAGTTTCGTAAATACGGGTTGACTCGACACGGTTCGAGTTAAAAAATAATAATATCAACTCGTAATAAATCTTTAAAAATAATTAATTTAGGGGGATACGATTTAAGTGGCTAAAATAATAAATTACTAAATTATTACTCAAAATTACCAATATTAATAAAATTACTGTCATGAGAAACAGTAAATAATTAATCGACTTGTTACAAACGATTAAATTAAATCGAAGGGTGATAAGCGATAAATAAATTAAAGACTTCATTTTTATCATATTAAATTATTATTTGGTAAATAAAATGATTATTTTAATAACGAATTAGCAAGGTAGAAAATGGTTTAATAAAATATAATGGTGTAAAAAATCATGAAATTGCATAATTAAATAAGGAAGGGTGGAACCTTATTGACTTAAATAACTTACATATAAATTAGGATAATAGAAATAAGTTAAAGAATATACCAATAATAGTAACTAATTATTAGTTATAAATTAATAATTTTTTTTATTATTTATTAAGTGAGGATTATAATTGGGATAATTAATTTAAAATGTAAAGAAGGACTTAAATGATTATATCACATGAATAATTAATTATATCACTGGAATTATTGAAGTTAAATAATTAATGATGTTCAACATGTCACATTTCATATTGTCAAAAATTGATAGTTATATTAGCCATGTAGTTGCATGCATTTTGTATATGAAAAAAATTATACTCATGTATAATTTTATGTCCTCGTTTAGACTAGGATTGTTCATCACAGTCACAGGATTTCGTACAAGCTACGAGGTCCGTGTAATTACTGAAACGTTGTATATTCCCTTCTGGCAGGCCTGGTCAACCTGAGCCCAGATCCAACCACCATGCACCATGTGCAACCGGCGTCAAGGAAGTGACTCAGTCCAACACGGGGCCGCACTTTTAAATTTACTTCTAAGACAAATATGGAGTGTTTGACATGAGGCAGCACCCGTGAAATAGGGAGTCTCTATCTACGGCGACAATCCAAAACTTAAAAACCTGCCCCCATGCCAAAAGGGGATGTCAAACAGACGGCTCATTATGCATTTGTGATACCAAGAGGGTGAGCCAATGGCAAATATCGGTAACTACACAAGCCATAGGTCACATAGTGTGTGTGCGCATACATGGGATTGTAGCGGGATGGGTAACCACCCTCTCCGCAATATAAGAGCTCGGAATAGGCTCACTTCACTAAAAGACTTTTAAAATAAGAATAGGGAGTATATTTGACTTGTTTCTTTAATTATATGGCTTAGTGGTTTTATCACTAACGCGGAATTACCTCTGCATGTGTGCAGGTACAAGCATAGATTGAGAGCGTGGTTGGTGGATCTTTTACCAACTAAGGTTCGGAGAAAATGATAATGCATTGGACTTCTTTTTTATTTTATTTGAGTTATAAATGTGGCTATGGGAAATAAGACTCTGGGACGAATATTTTTATTTCTTGTTTAAAGCATAGTTTACTTTGATTGAGTTATACTTATGGTTTAATTATTAAGTAACACCTGGCCAGCAAGGCCCACACTATTGTGAAAAATGGCGGATCATTAGACTGAGTTTCCCGATGTATTCCAATATGAACTTCCAGGATTGCCTCCTAAGCAGGCAGTGGAGTTCGCCATTGACCTAGCACCGGGAGTAACACCAATTGCTAAAGCACTATACCACATGGCTCCAGCAGAACTCAAAGAGTTAAAGGGTCAACTAGGAGAGTTGTTGGTGGTAGGTTTCATTCGGCCAAGTACTTCACCCTGGGGAGCCCCCGTTCTTTTTGTGAAGAAGAAGGATGGATCACTTCAACTGTGTATTGACTATCACTAACTCAATCAAGTAACAATCAAGAATCGGTACCCCTTACCGAGGATTGATGTCTTATTTGACCAGCTAAGAACAGTCGGCGTATTTCCAAGATAGACTTGTGGTCTAGTTCTCACCAATTGCGGGTAAAGGAGTCAGACATCCAGAAAATGGCCTTCTGAACTCGATATGGTTATTATGAGTTTCTTGTTATGCCTTTTGAGTTAACAAATGCATCAGCGGGCTTTATGTCACTCATGAACACGGTATTCCATGTACTTGGACAAGTTTATTATCGTGTTTATGGACGACATTCTGGTCTATGCAAATAATGAAGAAGAGTATGCAAAACACCTATCCATTACTCTTCAAGTTCTAAGGGAGAATCAACTGTTCGCCAAGCTCTCAAAGTATGACTTCTGGTTGAAAGAGGTAAATTTCCATGGTCATATAATCTCAAAGGCCGGAGTTGCAGTAGATCCATCGAAAGTGAAAGCAGTCACTTACATCAGAAGCTTTTTTGGTTTAGCGGATTACTATAGGAAATTCATTAAAGACTTCTCCTTAGTAGCATCGCCAATGACCCAGCTCACAAGAAAGGGAGTCAAGTTCGAATGGAGTAGTAAGTGTGAGAAGAGTTTCCAATCTTTGAAGAAGAGTCTAACTACTGCACTAGTCTTGACCCTACCAAATGGTAATGAAGGGTTCATCATCTTCAGTGATGCGTCTCTGTTGGGTTTAGGATGCCTACTTATGCAAGGAGGTAGAGTGGTGGCCTATTCCTCTCGTCAATTGAAGATTCATGAGAAAAATTATGCAACCCATGACTTTGAACTAGCAGTAGTGGTTTTTGCACTAAAGATTTGGAGACACTACTTGTATGGAGCCCTGTTTGAAGCCTTCACTGACCATCAAAGTTTGACATATATCTTCACCCAAAATGACCTTAACCTTCAACAGAGGTGGTGGATAGAATATTTGAAGGACTACGACTTCCAAATCTTATACCATCCAGGGAAAGCAAGTGTTGTAGCAGATGCTTTGAGTCGAAAGGGCAAGGTGGACAAAGGTAAGCAGCTAGCTAGACTTTGGGCCATGTCAGCGAAACTGGTGGCTATCAACCCTGTGCAGCAATTAACCGGGTTACTGGCGAATTTGGTTATTTCCAATGATTTAGTTGTTTGTGTTAAGCTAGCACAAATGGGTGATGAGGAGCTGAATGAAGTGTTGGACAAGACTTCTGACATTGTAGCTGATTCCAATAGAGGTAGGTTGTGTGTACCCAAAGATGATGCACTGAGGCGAAATATCCTCGAAGAGGCTCGTCGCTCAAAGTTCTCGATACACCCTAGAGTTACTAAAATGTATCGGGATTTAGAGCGGACCTACTGGTAGATTAGGATGAAGAGGGATGTAGTGGATTTTGTCTCCAAGTGTCAGGCTTGCCAACAGATCAAAGTAAAACATCAATTACCTGGGGGACTATTGCAACATTTAGAAATACCAACTTGGAAATGAGAGTGTGTCACATGCGATTTTATTACAAAACTCCGAAGGACTCAGAACAAGCATGACTCCATATGGGTGATTGTTGACTGACTAGCTAAGGTAGCTCACTTCATCCCCACTTCAGTGATGAATTAAGTATATTAGCTAATAAATTTGTTAATTAATAATATTCAACAATGGGAAAATATAATTACTAGACTTTTCAACAAAGTACTTGAGTCATAAGATGTGAGCTAGTGGGAAACCTGCTCTCATACCACCTGCAACGAACCCGCCATTTTTCACAATATTGTGGGCCTTGCTGGGTAGGTGTTACTCAAAAATATAACTAACTCACCTGCCCTAATCAGACTGGGTGTTACTTAAATGCTACATAATTTCTATTTAAGCTAATAAGTCTTACGCATTAAAATAATCGTCCCACAGTCTTGGACCGTTTCCCGTATCCACATTTATAACACAAGAGAATAAAAAAAAAAAAAAGTCCACTCATTATCCCTTTACCAAACGTGAGTTTGTAAAAGAACCCCTAACCATACTTTTATTCCTCCTTAGATGAGGTGAAATCAAACAATCTTGATTGGCCTACATACCCAAGTTGGGATCAAGCTCAATGTAGTTCTACAGGCTCTCAGGTCATTTTGAGATTACGGGCACCCTGGTCATTCTGAGATACGGGCTCTCAGGTCATTCTGAGATTATAAGCTTCTCCTTCTTCTCCACGCTCTTCTCATCTCATCACCTCATCTTTGGCACCAAAAACCAAACTAGGCAGTCTTTTTATTTAACCCAAAACCAGATCATATTCTTCCCTAACCCCCCACAGCGTTGTCCATCATCCAACCCCCATGCGTAGAACTCATGACACACTAAAGACAACAATTCAATTATCCGAACCGGACACGTAGATGAGATGTAAGAACGTCGCCAAGAGGGGAGAGTAAGGAGCAGAGAAAATGAGAATGATTGATGAGTGAGAAGAATTTTTTTTCCCCCAAAGAATAACTGAAGTGTGATATTTATACGTGTCGAATGGCTGCCTAGGAAATCAAATGGTTGTCTAAAAAAATGAACGATCAATGATAAAAGCGAACAGCCAATGAGAAAACGAATAGTTGTCTCGTCATATAAAATTTGACTCAACGGACAATAATAGTCAAATCGACCGGTTCAGACAATAAGACCCGGTTCGAATTGCGGATTTTAACCGAGTAGAATCAACTGGGTAGAGAATATAACATAATTAATTATAATAATTTTCCAACGTTCGATCCCCCCAACCAAGTCGAATTTTTTTTTCCACGGTCTTTACAGGAAAAGATTATCTGGTTTAGTTTTGGTGCCAAAGATGAGGTGAGGAGAAGAGAAGAGTGTGGGGAAGAAGAATATGGCAGATCTGTAATTTATGCTTGACTCGATGCGGCTCGAGTTAAAAAATAATACTAACTCGTAATAAGTCTTTAAAAATAATTATTGTAATGGGTTATTGCTTAAAGTGGTTAAATTAATAAATTATTATACAAAATCGCCATAAGTAATAAAAAATACGGTAATGATAAACGGTCGATAATTAATCGGCTTTCTGCAAGCGATTAAATTAAATTAGATGTTTATGAGTGATTAATAAAATAAAGATTTCATCTCTTTCATATTAAAATAAAATTAGGTAAATAAACTGATTATTTCAATAACGAATTAGTAAGGTAAAAAATGGTTAATAAACTATAATCGTTTCAAAATCATAAGCGTTGAACCTAAATAACATAATGAAAATAAATAACGTTCGAACCTTTATGGAGTTAAATAATATAAAAAAATTTTATTAGTAATATCTTTGAATCAGGATAATATAAACCATTTTAAAGAATTTAATCGAACGACTTAATTAATTAAAGTTCTATTAATAAAGATAGTGATTAAAGATTAAAATCATAAACATAATCATCAAGGTTGTGGTTAAATAAGTAGCATCTCAAAGGAAAATATACTATTAATATTTAGGACTCGTCTCTTGATTTACGCTGATTCCATCGTATGTTTGGTTTTCTACGTGCAGGGCGAGTTAAGTGCCGTTTTGTTGGATCCCACTTATCTCGGGCATAATGATATATATATATATATTAGCCATTTAGTTGCATGCAATTCTACTCGAATAAAATTATACTTATGTATAATTTTATGTTCTCGTTCAGATTAGGATCGTTGGTCGCGGGTGCGAGTTCACCTACGAACTATCCACGACCATATAATTATTTAAATGTTGTATTTTTCGTTTTCATAGCCCTGGTCGGGCTGAGCCCAGATTCGACTACTATGCACCGAGTGCAACCAGGGTCAAAGAATTGACTCAGTCTGACACGGGGCCACACCCTTTAAAATTACTATGTGGGAGTCTTGGTCGACTAGGGTATCTGACCATCATGCGCTGGAATGCAACTAGGGTCGAGTCAATTCGACACAGGGCAGCACCCCCTAAAAGATTGAATTCCTACCCCCATGCCGAAGGGGGTGATAGGGTACTGTAGTGCAAGAAGGCTCATTATGCACTTGTGATACCGAGAGGGTGAGTAAATAGCAAATATCGGTAACTATAGGTCGTGGGCCACGTACCGTATGTGCGCATGCATGGGATGGTAGCTGGATGGGGTGGCCACCCCTCCCAGTATAATTGGAGCTCAGCATAGGCTCGTAATTACTAAAAGACTTATGAAACGATAATAGGGTTTATATTGACTTGTTTCATTTCATTATGCGGCATAGTGGTTTTATCACTCACGCGGAATATCCTCCGCAGGTGAGTAGCTTTTGACTGAAAATTAAAAGTATGGTTGGTGGTTCTTTTACCAACTCAGGCTTAGTGAATGGATAGTAAATTGGACTTCCTTTTATTCTCTTGTGCTATAAATGTGACTATAAAGAACGGTCCGAGACTATGGGACGGTTATTTTATATACTTTCATATGCTATCAGAAACATGATTTATTTTTTATGAGTTATAAATTCTAGACTTATTTTCCGTATTAGAATTCATGTTCTTGCATGTTATGTTTACATAATTTAACTTTTTATGTAATACCCGGGCCGGTTAGGGCGTGTCGTTACATGTCTCATGGAATTCAAATTACCCCAATTGGAGTGTCATGCCAAGCTTGGTGGTGGAGGCTTCTTTGGTACTTCCATCCTCCTAGTACATGTGAGTTGCTCTCCCTTAAACCATTTGCATTAGGTGGCGATGTTTCTTTCTTAGTCAGCAAGGTGGTCATCCAACGATTTCTATGTGGGGACTTGGGTGGATTAGCTAGATCTGTCCAATGTTGAAGTGCATGTGAAATGTACAAATTTTATGTCTGGTGAAAAGTATGTGTCAAGGGAAAGTCTAAACATGTGCAAGCTTGATAGTGTACAGGTCTGATGTGGTCCGTCCTAGGTTGGTAGGCGAGTAGTGTGATTCTACTTTGCAAGCGTGCACAGGACTTGTCCAAATCCTTCAAATTACAGTTGTTTATTTAGAATTTTATGTAGATTTATTCATATTTCCATTGTCTTATGATATTTCAAAATTTTTAAATTTCTACTAAAAATTCTAGCAGAAATGGTGCTGTACAAAAATTATTAAACTATTATCTTAATCAACAAAGTATCACCCATCCTGCTCCACACCCTCCTCTTCCCTTACTTGCCTCCTCCACCTGCTCTAGGAGCCTCAACTATCCATCCAGGGCCTTGGATGCTTTTTTCTCCCTTAGTTTCCATCCTCCTTGGTGGTATGCGCATCTCCCTAGTTTTCCTCCATTTTGTTTTGGTGTGTTGCATGTTGATCGTAGTTGCTTTGTTTGTTAGGCTTGCCTAGGATGTAGCTTAGTCTCTTAGTTTCATTTAAGCTAAGTTTTATGATTTTATTGTATGTATACCATGAGTTATGATCTGTACATGTTAGTATGTTCATACACTTCATCATCTGTGGCCCATCTGTGTTAGATCTTCTATATCCCGCTCATTTGACATAAAAAAAAATGTGATCGTTATTGTATTTTGTTTATGACTCATGTCGCTTTGCTTCCATGCACATTTTATGTGTCCTATTACTGTATAATATGCCTTGATCATGCTAGAAATGCCATGTATAAGTTGCTCTTATTTTATGCTTGATCTGTGATGTTGCTTATGTGATTTTTATATCCCTATGTAGCTATGTTTTAAAAGTGTTTTTTTCTCATGTGTAGATGTCGGGATAATCTACATGTCCATAATATTTCACACTATAAAGACTTCATCAAGGGCACGAACATTATGTTTAATCAAGGACTACATAGACTAATTTGTAGGGACTGTGCTAATGGTCCACCTATGGTAAATAAAATCTACTGCTAAGAAGAAGCCTTCTAATATCTTGAAAATATTAATTTAAGCCCCAATAAGTGTCTAATCAAGGCATGAAGAAATTGGGCTTATTCTGACCTCTCTGGCAGTATGTAAATTTCTTTTTCTGGAGTTTGCAAAGAAGCATGGTTTAACCTTAATCTCTATCATTTTTGCATGGTTATTGGCTGCAAAGTTCATTGAAATTTTGTATTGGCGCCCCAATTAGGATCCCTTTAAGCGCATGACAAACTTCAGGCCCATTAGATACCTCTACGGTCCACTAGTAATTTTTCATAAATCCTAGGCTAGTACCAAAATTCTTGAGGATTGGACCCATACTCCTTGATTTCACTGGGATAGCCCAAATAAATTTTAGCGACCATATCTTCTGGAGAGGCTCATGATATGAGGAACCCAGAGGAATATTCCCTGGAATTTAGGCCACTAGAAGCCCACGAATGAAGCCCATAAAGTTAGGTATGTAGAACAAGCCCATGAAATACAAGAAATCCAAGAATAGCCCAACAGATAGGACTTAGAAACTCACTAAGCCCATAGGTCCAGCCCTCTATAAAAATTATGTATATACCTTAGCCCATTAGGAGTAAACCCACTAAGTTTCAGCACATTTAGTGCCCATTTATGTGGTTAGCAAATTCGTCCAACTTAGGTAGTCCTAGGAATCCCATATTTAGGTTTAATTAGGGCTTAGCATGATAAACAATGCTTATTCTTAATGAACCTCTAAGCTTCCTTAATAACAATTAATCAACTTTATAGTAACTAGGACATAATTAATTAGCTTAGTTAAGGGTTTTAGTTTAATCATGTGTTCTTGCATGATTCTAGGCTTTGTCTCATGTTGCGTGCATTGTTTTGTGTCTGATTAGTTCATCTCACTCTAAGACACATGGAGCGAGCTTACCACACTAGGTGTAAGAGCTTTACTCAACACATTTGTAGGTTTCTCTATACTTGACGTTGTGAGAAAAATTTAACAGTAGTTTTCCCACTAAGATGGAATAGTGGTGTTTTCTTTAATCCCACTACAACCGGCCATGAAGCTGAGTTTTCCCAATGATTAATAAAACTTCAATGGTGAGATCCATTGATAGTTTTTAAATTTATCAAATCCAATCAAGTATATAATGAAATGCCCTACCTATGTCCTATAAGCAAGTATATGTGGGTTTCATTTTTACATCATGAGAGCCAAGGAGATATAAAGATTGAGCTAGTATTCCTCATACCGAGGGTAGTACAATATACTGGGTAGTACATAACAAAACACATTTTTGAAACTTATGTCACTAAAAATAGGATACCTGTAACACCCCGTTTCGGTTCACCCAAGAACCGACCCAGAAATGTTACCGGCAACCGAACCGTTCGCTAATGTAATAGATTTGGTTAAGCCGACCGGGACCTACTCTTAGCATCAAGATGGAGACGCAGTATGCAGAGTATGAACGTCATGCTTGGGTTCTAACGCTAGTTCTACATGCATGCCATGACATGTAAGCAAAAATCAAAATGAAAATAATAAAAGAGAAATCATAAAGAAATTACTTATTTCGTTAGAAACAAACGGACAGAGTTTCCCCTAAAAGTACAATAAGGGCCAACCTGTCCACAACAAGGATATATATATATATATATACATACTTTCGAAATGATGTAAAACACGCCGATCGATAATCACACAAGCATCATTGCTTTGACTTTCACCTGAGCCGAGTCCGAGCTCCAAAGCTCCTTGGTCATTCACATGTACCCATTCAAAACATGACGCAATAAAATCTTTATTCAAACAATATTATCACACAATCATTACACCCTACGCACGGCAGGTACATGTGTGCACGACTCTGTGCTACTCCTCCGCAGTCCCGACAGCAGCTTTCAATCGTCTTGATCTTCACCTACATATATATAAGAAAATCGTCAGTAACGAGTGTTACCGGCCCGGAAAATAACTAATATCAAACTGGCACAGGAGAGCTAACCCTCTTGTTGAATAAAAACTGTTTACTTCCTCATGAACTCTCACAAGCGTCGCCCTCGAGCGGCAGCGTCCCCTTTTCTATCTCATTCTCTTCCCTTGGCCATCTCATCTATTGCGTCTTGCATCAAATCTCATTCTCATTTATCTCAGCCCTCTACGTCCTCCATATTACTCCTAGCCTTGAGCCGAAGGC
>JAVDBV010069580.1:0-13194 GCA_032619315.1 Piper longum
GATTAACACTTGACTAGTCACTAAGATTGCTCTATGCGTCTTCTACGGAGAAAAGATTGCTCCAGTCAGATGGCCTTTTCTATCTTTAAAAAGCAAAAAAAACATCAAAGGGGAAGCAGAAAGATGTGAATCATCGAAAGGGAAGAAGATAAATGTGAGGGGGGTAACAGGTGGTGTGTTGCAAATTTACTATCTATACATACAAAGGATAATGGGAAGAGGAGAAGTGATAGATGCGAGTCAGTAGCAGCGAGATGGTGTATTTCAAACTTGCTATATATAAATATTTTTCCTTTGTATCTAAAAAATAAAAGATATTAAGGGCTCTCAATGCAAATTGCGATACAATATTACATATCCACGTTTTTAAAAAGCAATGTTTTTAAAAAACGTCATTACCCACATTTTAAAAAAGCGTCATTATAAAGTACAATGATGTTTTTCAATCATCATTATAGACTAGGGGTGTTAAACGAGCGAGCGAGTCAAGCTTGACTTGTATTTGAGCTCGGTTCGAATAGTTCAAAGTTCGTTCAAACTCAACTCGAGATCGAACAAATTTTGAACATCCATGCTCGAGCTCGACTCAAATATTTTTTACATGTTTGAGCTCGACTCGAGCTCGAAACCAATTCGACTAAAAGTCATAACTCAATAAAAAATATGTAGTTGGCGTAATCAAAGGTCAAGGACTTTAATACTTATCATTTCAACTATCTCACTTCTTTGCTAGTCTATTGTAGATAAATAAATATAACTAGTTATAATTAAACTTATTAGTATATATATATATAAAATATAAAAACTATATTATTTTATTATTTTATTGAGTCAAGTCGAATGCAGCCTTATTCAAACTCGGCTTGTAGGATTCGAGTTCTAGCATTTAAATTTCGAGTTTCAAGTCGAGTTGAACCGAGCTGAATACCAAATGCTCATAAGTTAACTCGCTCAATTAACAGCCCTATTATAGACCTATACCTTAGGAAGAGCTACTAGCTGAGCCAATGGACAAAGCAGCTTACCAACATGTATCTCTCATGTATATTAGATAAGAAAATAATATTTAATTTTAGTGACTAAATTTGGAATTTTCATTTCTTTTTTATCTTTATTAACTAAGTAAGTTGGTGGATTGACTTGTTTTATGGAGTAATATTTTTTTAATTTTGTAAAAATTTTAATTTTATTACCTGAGTAAGTGGTCATTGTTTAACCTTGAATGGTGTATGGCGCAATATTTTTCAATCCTCTAAAAATTTTAATTTAAATTTATTTGTCTATTAAGCAAATTGCAAGAGGATTTAACTAAGTCTTATCATGTGTCAACTGTTCTCTTAAGAGATCAGCAATTTCTTTTGTCAAATGCATCTCTACCTTTTCCAACAAAATGTAGTTGTTCTCTTCTAAGATTGCACGCATAAAAAATTAAAAAGTGTTATTAGATGAATTATTAAAAATCATATAAAGGCCTGAAGAGAATAAAATACTTAAATGAATATTTAAGATGAACTCGGAAATAGAAAAACAATGTAAAAAAATGGGATATATCTTTATTCCTTTATTTTTTGGTAGTCTTTCTCTTGTAATTCCTTTTTTTTTTCTAAGACTTCTAATCTTAGATTTATATAGTCTATATTTATTTCTATTTTTTATAGTCTTTCATTCATTGTTTCTATATTTACTTTTTCTTTTTGAGGTTGTTTTTTTTATATTTGTTTCTAAATTTTATAGTTTTTTATGCATATACAACATATCTCTTGTCTACACTCTAAACATTGATATCTACCTTTAATATCTGGATATTTACAAATTCAGCCATTTGAAAAGTTAACATATTTAGGCATGAAAGCTCATTTTACTTGGTATTAGAAATAGGAAGTTGGCATATCGTAATATCAGCTGAAATGGCTTTTTTTTCCAAAAAGAAGTATTTTATAATTACATTATGAATGTGTTAGAATTACATTACCTCATTAATAAAGACAAATATTTTGGTAGTTTTTTAAAATTTACCAACTTTACATATTAATTTAAGCTAAAGTTATTGAGAAAATTTTATAAATGTCTTAAAACAAATTCATCTTTTATGAGATGTCGAAGTCTAAATCCATAGGACATGAGATTCAAGGAAGTTTATATTTAGTATTTTGCTTTATTATTATTTTTAATTATTTGTTATTTTTAAAACTTGGAAAGGTAGAGAACTAGAAAAGATGTGGGTTCTTTTGTGTAATATATGAAAACATGAACATTGACTGGTTAATTTGGGTAAAAGATGGTGCATGGATGGGCCACATAAGGTAATTATAATTATTTTTTATTTTTTTAATAAAATCATGCTTAATTTGTATACAAAATAATTTACTTAATGATATTTTTTATAAAAATATATTAAATATAGCCACTTTTGGTAATGTTGTTAATTTGTAATTTTTGAGAACAAAAATTATCAAGTTAGAAAGATTGTAAAACCCTGAAAAAAATAATTAAGTCATTTTGTTTAGAGATTTGTAAATTTTAGAACAAACTATAAATAATATTTAATTAAATTAATTCTTAAAAATCAATATCATAAAATTTTAATTATAACCTTTAGAATACTGGTACAATAGTTTTAAATAAGTTTTATTTATTAAATTTTTTGGATTAAGACTCATTCGTATTAATTCAATAATTAATTTGATTGACTTTTCGTTAATATATAATTATGAATGATTACATTCTTTTATGTAAAAATTTAATGTAGTGGCTTCTTGAATTCCACACTCACTTTTTTTTTATAAAGGAGAATTTTGTTGATAAATAAAACATAAACTTGTGCGCACATTTAGCTCACAAAAGGAAGACTTTCGAGAAGTTTCATTTATATTAGGATTGTGTCTCATAGTTACGGGTGCCTCATCACAATTTCAGGTCCGTATAATTACTCGAACTATTATATATTCATAATTGGGAGTCTTAGTTAGCCTAGGTCCGTATAATTACTTGAATTGTGTCTCATAGTTACGAGTGCCTCATCACAATTTTAGATCCGTATAATTACTCGAACTGTTATATATTCCTAATTTGGAGTCTTGGTTGGCCTATGTCCGTATAATTACCTGAAGTGTTTTATATTCATAATTGGGAGTCTTGGTTGGTATGAGTTCACATTTGACCACCATGCGCAAACGCAATTGGGGTCAATGACATGAGATAACACCTATAAAATGACATATATTTATATTCAGGAGTCTTGGTTGCCCTGAACACATTCAACCACTATGCGCCGAGTGCAACCGAAGTCAACGAATTGACTCAGTCCGACACAAGGCAACACCCACAAAATTCTTGAAAGATTAAATACCTGCCCTCATGTCGAAAGGGGTGATAGGGCGTAGTGGCGCAAGACGGCTCATTATGTACTTGTGATACCGAGAGGGTGAATCAATGATAAATATCGATAACTACAGGCCGAGGGCACGTAGCTTGTGTGCATATACATGAGATTATAACTGGATGAGCGGCCACCCTTTCAGCATATTAAGAGCTCAGCATAGGCTCATAATCACTAAAAGTCGAATTAATAATGTTGTAGAATATATTAACTTGTTTTTTATAATTATATCATAATTACTAAAAGTCAAATTAATGATGGTGTGGAATATATTAACTTGTTTTTTTGTAATTATATGACTTAGTATTTTTATTACTAACGAAAATTACCTCCGCAGGTATGACCATAGAAGGATGGGTAGAGTCGGAACAGTTAGAGGACTCTATTATTGGACTATTCTTTACATGACAGTAGGATTTTAGTTTAGTTTATGGGCTTAGATTATTCTGAGCTAATATTTTATGTTAAAACATTAAAAAATAAAAGAAAATTGATTTAGGAGACATTTAATTTCGTATAGTAACACTTGGTCATGACTCAGAACGGGCAGGTCATTACAAATGGTATTAGAGCTGTGTTTCCTACAGAACTATGCAAATCAATTTTGACCTTGTTGAAAGTCTAAGAGTTCACTGTCCCAAAGGTAAAAATAAAAATAAAAATTAAAAGCATCCATCATTCAGTTATAGGTGTGCCACTTATGTGTCATGCTTACCAATGATCATATAGTATTATCTAGGTAGTATGGATAATATGGGACACATGTACGATATGGATAACACTGTGATGGGACAGTGTGCCCCACTTTAGCAATGTATATGAGTGGCAAAACATAAATAAAAAATAAAATAAAATAAAATAAAATAAATTGTAAATTGTGATTTTTTGGAAATGAATTTTTTTAAAGAAAATATAAAGATATTTAAAGTAACTTTTATATGGCTAAATGCAATTATACCAACACATAAAGAAGTTAGATAAATGCGTAATTTTCTCTTATAAAATATATTATATTTTTTAGGACAAATTCTTAAATTGGAGAGATTGTAAAACCTCGATATTTCTCCTTATGGTCCTATTATATTTTCGAGGATAAAAATTTCTAAACTGGGGAGATTGTAAAACCTCAAAAAAAATAATTAGGTTATTTTGTTTAGAATTTTGTAAATCTTAGAATGAACCATAAATAATATTTAATTAAATTAATATCATAAATTTTTAATTATAACCTTTAGAGTACAATAGTTTTAAATAAATTTTATTTATTAAATTTTTGGGATTTGGATCCATTTGCATTAATTCAATAGTTAATTTTATTGACTTTTCGTTAACACACAAATGATATAATTATGAATGATTATATTCTTTTATGTAAAAAATTAATGTAGTGGCTTCTTGATATTCCACATTTATTCTTGTATATAAAGGAAAATTCTACTAATAAATAAAGCATAAACTTGATACTTTGTGAGCACATTTAGCTCACAAAAGGAAGACTTTCGAGAAGTTTCATTCATATTAGAATCGTGTGTCATAGTTGCGGGTACCTCATCATAATTTCAAGTCCGTATAATTACTTGAACTATTATATATTCCTAATGGGGAGTCTTGGTTGGCTTGAGTTCACATTCGACCACCATGCGTCAAGCGTAATCAGGGTCATTGAATTGACTTAGTTCGATAAGAGGCAGCACCCACAAAATGTCATATATTCATATTTGGGAGTTTCTGTCATGAGGCAACAATACAAAATGTCATATATTCGGATTTGGGAATTGTGGTTGGCCTCAACACATTCGACTACCATGCGCCGAGTGCAATCGAAGTTAACGAATTGACTCAATCCGACACGAGGCACCACCTACAAAATTTTTAAAAGATTAAATATCTGCCCCCATGTCGAAAGGAGTGATAGGACAGAGTGGCGCAAGACAGCTAATCAAACAAAGACTTAATTGTTATTAATGGTAAAAGATTTTTAATGGTAAATAGGTATGGTGAATATTATTGACCAAACTATAAACTAGTCATTTACAAACCTAATTATAAGCAGTAAAATATAGGAAACAAACTTGAGCACATAGTTATTACTTGATTTAATACAAGGGCATAAATTTAAAGCAGTTCATAGGTTGATATAACTCATTATTCAATTCGGTCTGGAAATTTGACTTGAAGTGAAAAGAGCTTATGCTAGGTGCCTCCATGATTTAGCTTAACTCGAACTCGATATATTTTATAAAAGGCTCAAACTTTTCATCTCCATCTTCGTTTTTTATTTTATTTTATATTCATGTTTTAAGAAATTGACCTCTCTATAATTGCAACGGTATAAAAATAAAGTCTGCAAAGTTTGAGTCAACTCAGGGCACACCCTCATCTATAAACAATATTTATTCTTATTTTAACTATCAAAACTTTTCGTGCAATGCGGGATTATAATAATCAATAGAGATAGAAAAAGATAAATATTTAACAATCACATTCATTAAACTATATTTTCTAACGAATATTTATTGAGTTTTAAATTAATATTAAAAGAATAATAATGAAACAAAAAATTGGACCGCGCGTACTTTAACTTGATGGAGCTCGCTTACATTGCCAACGCCACCGCCTTCTTCGTCTTCTCGGCTATCTCTGCTACTAAGGTGTAAATGTCTTGATGAACATTGTTTATTTTCTCATCATCCACACCTGTAACAATTGAGGTGTCGAATAGAGGTAATTTCCTGGAAGCCATGAATAAAGCAGTCACTTCCAAGATCAAAACCCACCCATGCAAAGTCCGCTTCAATTTCATCGAGAACCTACATGGCAGTTGCATAGCTCTATCTGCACATGCCGAGAGTATTGAGTGCCTCCTCATATTCAAACTACTCCATTTGTAGTCAATTTTGAGGAGGCACTCAATACTCTCGGCATGTGCAGATAGAGCTATGCAACTGCCATGGAGGTTCTCAAGAATATTGAGGACTTTCCATGGATGAGTTCTGAAATCTTGGAAGCGGTTGCTCTAATCATGGCTGCCAAGAAACTACATTCCTCTTATTGACGTCCCAATCATTACACGTGAGGATGCTGATGCTCATCAAGAAATTTGCACCTTCTTGACAAAGAAAGCCCAGACTGTGCAACAGGCCACCTAGTGATGTTGGCTAGCTTTGGCCACTATTTTTATGTTGTGATTAGTATACCTTGTTTTGGCGTCATTTATTTGTTACTTTATGTTATTTGTCTTTATTTTTGGGTTGAGACATCTTCGCCATGTAAACGTTCGGCGCATGTTTTGGTGATCAACGGATGGAGCACCGGGAAGCACCTGTGCTTCCCGGTCACTTCCAAGTCATCAAAACCCATCCATGCGAAGTCCTCAATTTTCTTGAAAACCTCCATTGCAGCAGGATAGTCTTCTCTCCTCATACCGTGAAGCACCTGTGCTTCCTCAAAATTGACTACAGAAGGAGCAGCTTCTTGGCATGGGGAGAGATAACTATTCTGCTGCCATGGAGGTTCTTAATAAAATTGAGGACTGTGCATGGATGGGTTCTTACATCTTGGAAGTGATTGCTCAATTCATGGCTTCTAAAAAATTGCCTCCTTTCAATTCTCAATTTTTACAGGTGTGGATGATGAGAAGGTGGACAATGCTCATCAAGAAATTTGCACCCTCTTGGCAGAGAAAACAAAGAAGAAGAAGGTGGTGGCTTCAGCTGTGCAATAGGCCGCTTAGAGAAGTTGACAAGCACTTGCAATTGCTTGGCCTAATATGTATCAAGACATACCATAGTTCCTAATTTTTTGTTCTTTCATATATGATATATGGATGTTATAATTGTAGGGACTTATAATACAATATAACTTTATTTATTTTTTACTTGTAGCACTAATGCAAGTATTCTAAAATAATGGTAGAATTTTAGAATTTAGTGATGCTTTTCGCAGTGGTTAGTTTTAGTTTTGTGACAGCTATTTGTAATTTTGCGATAAATTTGCCACCGGTTTGTGACGAACCTATATTTATGATGTCTACAAAAGGCTTCACTGATGTAAATAGAGCCATAAATGGTCATTTGATTTACTAATTTACTAAGCATTCTGAATTAAATAAAATAAAAATAGTACATAACTTATTGGCCATTAAAAAAACAATAAAATGTTGGTTAATACCTCACCATTCAAGGCATGCATATGTAGTATCTACAAATAATGATATAAAACTATGCCAAAATAAAAATAAATTAAAATAGTTAAAACTATGGCTACAAAGACATGCACTGATGAATGAAGTTCATCAATATATATCAACTCATCACCACAAAGAACTTACACCAGGGATACAAGCAGTTATGGAGGAAGTGGCACAATAGGGTAGATATAATATTTTGAAGAAGTAAAGATGAGAAGGGAGCTCATTTTTGGTTTATCTTTAATTAATCAGTGGAGTGTTTTAAAGTAGAAATCTTGAGGAGACTCTTTTGGTACGTTTATAAATATATAAAGAAGCAAAGATCATAAGGCATATTCTTTTAAATTTATCTGTATTATTCGTATACTTGTGGGATTTATCCTTAATTAAATGTTGTAATATTTGAAAAAAGTAGAGATCATGAGGGAACTCATTTGGGACATTTATCTAATATATGAAAAGTAGAGGTCAAAAAGGATTCTTTTTAAGATTTATACGTGTCTTGTAATAAGCAACATAAATATTCAGCGGAAACAATAGCAATAACACTTGAAATGATATAAGGAAGGAACTTGGATTACAACAAATGTAAGCAACAACTGTCTCAATACTTAACTTAGAATTTGTCCCACCAAGTGCTATTGACAAACAATAGCTTTAATGACTCATGGACAACAAGCAAAAGAAGAGACTGTAGAAGTCATGAAGTTGGAATGGTTGGTTGAGGAGAGCTCTATATATAGGCTTCTTGCACTATCTTGTCCCACATTTGGTCACGTTAATGAAATTTCTTACCGCGTGGACAACTTTACCAACACGCTAGCCATTCACATATTATTGCTATTGTTATTGGTATAGAGTGCAAAGCCTGACTCATATCATCTATATTGCATAAGGTAAGTTTAGCATTGATGATGTTGAATGAGGTCTATGTGGAAAACTGCAATGATAAATTAATGGAAGACTATGCTTGACTTGCTTCGGGGTTTGGGGGCGGTGCCTCTGAGTTACGATTTGAGCGGGTGCCATCAAACTGGCCCTCGATGGCAAGGTCTTGTAGGGGCAGGCCTTTATGGTATGGCCTACACCACATGTGAGAACTTCCTTGAAGATATTAAAATGGATGAAGGATGATTCCAACATATGCCAACACCAACATGCTTGGATAGGTTGCCCATGTGATGGCAAAGGTGCTCGCGTGCATAGTGGAGGCGTCTATGAGAGTGACAAGGGTGTCCATAAGGTTGACAAAGTTCTCCATGTGGTAAGAGACTTCATTCATGTGACCAGTATAGGAGAAGATGGTGCAAGCAGCTTATAAATAGAGATCTCCTCACCCAGGCATTACAACCTCAAGCCTTCCATAGCCTCTTCATTTGTTTGTTGTGTGTAAACCATTGAAGTTATTGTCTCTCGATAGCACTTAGTGTGACACATTGAAATTTTAGTATTGAGAAGGTTGTTGCTTATATTTATTGTAATCCAAGCTCCTTCTTATACCATGTAAGAAATAACTAAAATATTCAGCGGGAACGATAGCAATAAAAGTTGAAATGATAGAAGAAAGGAGCTTGGAATAGAACAAATGTAACAACAAGACTCTCAACACTCAAATTACAGTTTGTCCCACCAAGTGTTATTGTCAAACAATAGCTTCAATAGCTTATGAACAATAAACAAAAGAAGAGGCCATGGAAGGCTTGAAGTTGTAATGCTTGTTTGAAGAGAGCTCTATTTATAGGCTTCTTTCACCATCTTCACCCACACTTGGTCATATAAATGGAATCTCTTACCACATGGATAACTTTACCAACCTCAGGGACACCCTAGCCACTCAAACCCTGGGGCAAGTCAAGCATAGTCTTTCATTAATTTACCATTGCGATCTACCACTTCGACCTCATCCAACATGATTCTAGGGTTACCTGTGTGCAATGTAGATGATAGGGGTCGCACATTACACTCTATACCAACATATAAGAAGTAACCAAAATATTCAGTGAAATGATAGAAATAACACTTGAAATGATAGAAGGAAAGAACTTGGTAAGCAGCAGCTCTCTCAACACTCAAATTTCAATTTGTCCCACCAAGTGCTATTGACAAACAACAGCTTTAGTGACATGGACAACAAAAAAAGAAGACGCTATGGGAGGCTTGGAGTTGTAGTGCTTGATTGATTAAGGAGAAATTTATTTACAGGCTTCCTGCATCATACTCCGAAGTACCTTTGTGAAGATATATGCATGGTTCTCCTCTATATGACAATATTATAACTCTATAATCTCGTCTTCAATCAGCTGTCGGATATAATGATATTGGATATCCACATGTTTGGTTCTTGAATGGAATACGGGATTCATCGTTAGTGTAATACAACTTTGAGTATCACATCGAAGAAGTGTTGCACTCTTCATCATCATGCCAATATCTATTAGCACTCTCCTCAGTCAAATAGCTTCACATGTAACTACACAAATTGATTTGTACTCAGCTTTGGTGGATGAAAGTGATATTATAGGTTGCTTCACTTGATCAAGAAATTACTCCCTTGTCAAGTAGAAGGTGATATCAAATTTTTTGGAATCTTTGTCTCCAGCCCAATCAGAATGACAATATCCATGTAGAACATCTCAACTTTAATATGTGATGTTAAACGTGATTGTGCCTTTGGTATACTTCAATATTCTCATTCTACCACGGCAATGAATTTCTTGTGGTTCATTAGCAAACCTGTTGAGGATACCTACAGCAAAATTTATGTCAAGCCTTGTGTTACAAAGAAATGTGAGACTTCCAACAAGTCTTCAATATTGTTTTGAGTCAATCTCAGGAGTGTGATAATCACAAGATAGCTTCACATTCATCTCTATGGGTGTGACCACTTCATTACATTCTGACATGTCAAATGTCTTCAGAAGTTCTTGAGCATACTTATGCTGAAAGATGAAGGTTCTTCCAACTTCTTGCCAGACTTTGATTCCTAAGCAGAAATGGAGAAGTCTCAAATCCATCATTTCGAATTCATAACTCAACCATTATCGAGTCTTGTGAATGTTTATACTATTGTCAGAAATCATAATTAAAACATCTACATACAATACAATTATAACATACATTCCATTCTCTAATAAAACATACAAATTTGCATCAGAGGTATTTCTAAAAAGATCATGACTTGTAAAGAATAAGTCTATCCACTGGTAACAGGCCCTTGGAGCTTGCTTAAGCCCATAGATATCTTTCTTTTACTTGCATTGTCTTTTAAGTTTGTTAACTCAAAACTGGGAGGTTAAGCTACATAGACCTATTATTTAATTTCACCATTTAAGAAGGCTGATTTTACATCCATCTAGATTACCTTCCATCCTCTATGAGCAGCAAGTCCTAATACTAACCTGATGGTTGTCATATAGGCCACTGCTGCAAATGTCTCTGTGATGTTGAAACCTTAAATGACCTGTGGAACTCTACTCTCCTTAATTCTCTTTAATCTTCTGTGACCGTAGTGGTTCATTATCGACTAGTTCCTAGTTCTATTTATCAAAGAGTTGTTGAAAACCACCTTGGGTGTGGGCTTTGCTTGAAGTGTTTCTGGTTCAACAAGTTTGTATGACGACCAGCCCAATTATACAAGATCACTTTTGGTCCAACCCAAACCCCAACAGTACACAACAAGGAATAATAAAAGATAAATCACTAGGCTAAATAAATACCAATTAATACCACTAATATAATTATCTCATGTCATGAACATACCCACTAATATATCAAAGTCACCGTATACTAATCATAAAACAACAGATTAAATAAATAAGCTCCCAACGAAAGAATTATGGTCTACTACTAATAAAATATATAGCAAGAGTATTGAGTCGACTCCAATTAAATAATCAATACTAATTATTTTAGAGAGTCTGTCATTGTTCTCCCCCACCGAGGCACCAAGTTACACTCCCAATTAGAACCTGTGGAGGCAATTCCACATTAGTGATAAAACTATTAAGTACGCATAATAATAATGAACAAGACAATTAATCACAGAGTTTATGCCTAATCCCCGTCCAACAGATATGCTCGATCTATCGAAAATAATTTTTATTTATGATCACAAACGCTGCCACTGTCTGAGAGGGATGACAATACACCTAATCCCCACGTAGACTCTGATGATCGAGTGTGTACTGGGCTATGTCGTTTTCAAACCTCGAAACCTAGAGTATATCTTTCAACTAAGAAAACAAAGTCACGACGTATGTCCAACATACCAATGCCAGAAACCTGCTTCTTTCCCCACCAATCAATGCTCATATAATGTATTTTAATTATTTATCATACAAGCTATATGTAATGACCCGCCATTTTTTAATTATTTAATTGGGCCTAGATGGCCGGGTGTTACTAAAAATCAAACCATAAATATGACTCATTCAAAGTAAACTATGTTTTAAACAAGATATAATAATAATTGTCCCACAATCTTAGACCGTTTCTCATAGCCACATCTATAATTCAAATAAAAATTAAAAGGGAGTCCTCATATTTATCTTACTCCATGCTCTGGCTATCAATGGCTTATCCCACCTAATTTCATATTTGCACACCTGCGGAGGCAATTCCGCGTTAGTGATTACAACACTAAGTAGTATAATAGACAAAACAAATCAAGTACATTCCATTAGTTCCCTATGTTCATTTTAATATGCACTACCATGGTGGCGTCGCCCAGATTCGAACCAGAGACCCTCAATGTGATTCCCGGACTTGAACCGGAAACCTTCAATGCAATTCCCGGACTTGAACCGGAAACCTTCAGTGCGATTCCCGGACTTGAACCGGAAATCTTGAGTGTAATTCACGGACTTGAACCGAAAATCTTAAGTGTGATTCACGGACTTGAACCAAAAATCTTAAGTGTGATTCACAGACTTCAACCAGAAATCTTAAGTGTGATTCACGGACTTCAAACGAAAATCTTAAGTTTGATTCACGGACTTCAACCGAAAATCTTAAGTGTGATTCACGGACTTCAACCGGAAATCTTAAGTGTGATTCACGGACTTGAACCAGAAATCTTAAGTGTGATTCACGAACTTGAACCGGAAATCTTCAGTGTGACTCACGGACTTGAACCGAAAATCTTAAGTGTAATTCACAGACTTGAACCGGAAATCTTAAGTGTGATTCATGGACTTGAACTGGAAATCTTTACTACAAATCCTAGTGTCAGTGCCTCGCACACCCCGGCCATAGCCTTTTTATAGGGCAGCTATGACTACTCCAAAACAATTAGATGCAATACACAATTTACGTACTTAGTAAGGCCCCGTGTCGGACTGAGTCAATTCCTTGACCCCAGCTGCACTCGGTGCATGGTGGTCGAATCTGGGCTCAGGCCGACCTAGGCTACCAACAAAGAAAGTACGACGTTCTACTGATTATACGTACATGACTTGTGATTCGTCCAACTGTGATCCGCTCGCCCTAATCTGAATGAGGGCATAAAATTATACATTAGTATAATTTTTATTTGCATGAAGCTACATGCAACTACATGACTAATTTACTATCAATTTAAATGATGTAATGAGTTCATGTTAGTCTTAATTACCCATTACATTTTCAG
>JAVDBV010069585.1:0-10363 GCA_032619315.1 Piper longum
TGTGATTCACGGACTTGAACCGGAAATCTTGAGTGTGATTCACAGACTTGAACCGGAAATCTTAAGTGTGATTCACGGACTTGAACCGGAAATCTTCAGTGTGATTCACGGACTTAAACCGGAAATCTTAAGTGTGATTCACAGACTTGAACCGGAAATCTTAAAGTGTGATTCACGGACTTGAACCGGAAATCTTAAGTGTGATTCACGGACTTGAACCGGAAATCTTAAGTGTGATTCTTTTAGGAATTTGGGAATTTCGGGGATGAAATTTCATAAGGTGGGTGGGTTGTGAGATCCCTCAATTGAGTCCCACATCTAATACCTACCGGGCTAAGATCCTGTTTATAAGTGGGAATGGACTATAGATCTTTAACTTCGGTTAACCATTTTAATGAGATGACTTAGGCCCATTACGTTGCACTTTGGGCCGGGTCATTACAAATGTTATCAGAGCCAACCTGGTTCCATATTAGATGGTGGGCTGGACTAGGGACATTGGTTAGGCTGCCGGTCACGAACCAAAAGGTCGTGGGCTGGGGCTAGTAACGGGCCAAGTGCAGGGATGTTCGCTAGGCTGCCGGTCATGGACCAAAAGCTCATGGGCTAGGGCTAGTAACGGGCCAAGTGTAGGAATTTCGAGGACGAAATTTCCTAAGGTGGGAGGATTGTGAGATCTCTCAATTTAGTCCCACATCAAATACCTACCGGGCTAAGATCATGTTTATAAGTGGGAATGGACTATAGATCTTTAACTTCGGTTAACCATTTTAAAGAAATGGCTTAGGCCCATTACGTTGCACTTTGGGCCGGGTCATTACAGGAAGGCCATTGACAACCAGAGCATGAAGCAAGATAAATATGGGGACTGGGAAACGGTCCAAGACTATGGGAACAAATTTTTATACATCGTTGTTTAATTGTTACAATTCAACAACTTAGTAGTTTGTTTAAGTAACACCTAGCCATCTAGGCGTAATTAAATAATTGAAAAATGGCGGGTCGTTACATCCTTGGTTTAAACCTCATGTCTTTGGTTGCCAAAATGCTGGCCGAAGTGCAATCGAAGTGCTCCACACTTCAAGACTTCCTTCGAATCTTTAAACATGATTTCTTTGCTTGATTTCTTGATCATTCATGATAGCACATACTGAATTTGAAGTTGTTGTGATATCAAAAAAATGTTCAACACCTCCACTCTAATCACTAAGGCGTACCACATGTATACCATAAACCAAATCCCAACCAAAATAAAAACACACGAGTCAAATAGATGAGAACAAACAAGTGTCCAAACCATCAATCATAACATAACAACAAAAAGACAAACTAACTGAAAAATATACATCAAGAGACCTAATCTAGGTGTGTGTTTCTGTGAAGTCCTCATGTCCCTCTGCTCCAGTCAGCTACACCAAGGTTCCTCATCAATACCTACATAAATATAGGAAAACATCAATCAAGAGTGTCACTAGTCCCAAATAACTAAACAATTGCTAGAAAGTAAGCTCAACTGCTCACGAGAAACTAAACAATAATAAAACCCCCTACTAACTCTCACTAGGGTAAAACGATAATCCCTACTATAGCTGGGGACATCTGAGCTATGAACCCGTCAACACAGCAATCGTCCTCCACATCCTCCAACCATGCTAGTCTAAGAGCCCATGAATAGCCAAGTACACCACGGTCATGACATGTGCCACACAATGCACACCTGATACTCTACACTTTTGCGGGTGTGAGAAGCTCAAAGTGTAGTGATTCAATGATAATGAGACCCCATCTCAATTGGATTAACATGCCTACCCTCCTCAAAAGGAGTAAACAATTTCTACAGCTCACGTGCACACAAAATCTGAGAAAAGAATGTATATGGCTCGGGGCATAAATCAAATAATAGGCCTCAAGGAAATAAGGGCAACATGAAGCAAGGCTAGGTTTTCGAAATCAACTCAAGGGATCCCATCCTTGATGATTATTAATCACGTTAAAAATCTATTTTCAAGAATTCAGCATGAAGGTATACAATAAAACATCCACTTAACACATTCTACGATGCAAATAAAACACAAAAGAGCATAGCAATATAAGTGAGAAGGCGATTCCTACAATAAACCATATCCCAAACAAAATAAAAATGCATGAGTCAAATAGAAAATAGCAAACAAGTGTTCAACCCATTAAGCATAACATAAAAACGAAAAGGTAGATAAAATAAAAGATTAACATCAAGGGGCATGTGTTGGGTGTGTTTGTCTATGCAGTCCTCATGCCCCTCTGCTTTAGGCACCCCAACGCTCTTGATGAATAAATACATAATATAGGAAAACGTAAATAACAAGTGTCGCTGGTCACAAATAACTAAACAATACCAAGCAACTGAGTTCAACAGCTCACGAGAAACAAAACAATAATGAAACCCCATAAAAACTTTCACTATGGCAAAATCACTCAGAATCCACATAGGATCCCCTATTGCAGCTGGGGACATCTGAGCCATTAACTCCTCAACAAGATAACCACACTCCACATCCTCCATGCTGGCTAATTTCAGAGCTTCCCCAATTTATTTAGCTCTAATAGTTTCTTTTATCCACATGCCTTAGCATCAAAGTTTAATTTTTGAATAGCCCAATATGCTTTATGCTTTAGCTCGAGAAGGTAGATAGCATGCCTTTCCCAAGACCAGTCTATAGAGGGACATTCTGATTAGAGTCTTGAAAGTTGTTCTGTAAGACCATAATGCATCATCCATAGTGATCAATCCTTTCTTGATTGACTTACAACCTTCTCAAAAATGTTCTTGATTTCACGATTAGAAATTGTGGCTTATCGGCTTGTTTTTGAATGATATGTTGTTGCAACTCTATGTTTGATCTCATACTTTGTCAATAAGGTTTCAAAGGCCTTGTTGCAAAAATGTGATCCTTCACTGATGATGGCTCTTGGACTACCAAATCTTATAAAGATGTTTTTCTTCAAGAATGTTATAACTACCTTGGCTTCATTAGTAGCCAATGGCGCTGCCTCCACCCACTTTGAGATGTAATCAATTGCTACAAGTATGTATAGATTGATGTTGGATGGCAAAATAGTACCATGAAGTCTATACCTCATCCATCAAAAAGTTCTACTTAAAGTTTTTCATGCAAAGGCATCTCTTCCATCCTTGATATGTTCCAACTTCTTTGGCACATTCACATTGCTTCACAAAAGAGTTAGCATCTTTGAAAATGGTTAGCCAGTAGAATCCTGATTGTTTAACTTCCATGGTCATCCTTTGGCTTCCAAAATGGTTTCCATATACTGATGAGTGGCAATGATATAGAATATCCAACATCTCTTCATCTGCAGCACATCTTCTAATCATCTAGTCACTATATTGTCTAAATAGAAATGGTTCATCCCAAAAATAATAATTGATATCAATCAAAAACTTTCTTTTCTATTGAGGTGAAAGTTTTAAGGGAATAACTTAATCAATTAGAAAATTTATATACTCTAAAAACCATGGTAAGTTAGATGTCCTTACCTGAAAAAATTACTCATCTGGAAGGCTTTCTTGAATTGGCAATGAGTTAGTTTCATTATCATTATCTATTAGTTTGGAGAAGTGATTAGCTACTACATTTTTAGAACCTTTTTTATCACTTATTTTCAAATCAAATTCTTGCAGTAGCAACACCTATCTAATAAGCCTAAGCTTTCCTTCCTTCTTTTGCAATAGGTATTTCAAAGCTGAATAGTCTGTGTGGACTATTACCTTGGTGCCCAATAAGTACAATCTGAATTTGTCCATAACATATACTACAACCAACCATTCCTTCTCTTTAGTAGTGTAGTTTATTTGACTTTCACTCAATATCTTGTTTGCATAGTAAATAGTGTGGAAGACCTTGTTGATGTGTTGGCCCAAGACTACAACAAAAACATAATTTAAATGGTTGTGACCAAACTAGTGAAGCAATAATAGGGGCTCAAATGAGATTTTCCATCATTTCACTAAATGCTTCAAGACATGCCTCATCAAATTCGAAGGTTTCATCTTTTTTCAATAAATTGCCATTGACAGCCAGAGCATGGAACAAGATAAATATGAGGACTCCCTTTTAATTCTTATCGAGAAATATGTGTGGCTACTGGGAAACGGTCCTAGACAGTGGGAACCAATCTTATACATTGCTGTTAAATTGTTATAATTCAGTAACTTAGTACTTTGTTTAAGTAACACCTGGCCATCTAGGCCCAATTAAATAATTGGAAAATGGCTGGTCGTTACAAGGTCGAGGGGTGGTCGTCAGCCTCACGGCAACGGCAACACGACCCGGACGGCACCGAAATCAAGCCCGGAATGTCACACATTCGTGGAGTTATTCCGGTGACGTGGCAGCCAAATTGTGGCCGGAGACGGTCGGGGTGGCACTGTGACACCACGGCGGTGCTGGGCACCGATGATCTGCGGCAGGGCGGTGCCGGCAGCAGCGGCGACGACAAGCAAACGGCGGCGGCGACAATGAGGGTTTTGTGGAAGAAGGTATCGGGGAAAAGAAAAAAGAGCTCGGTGGAAAACTCATAAATAAAACTTGACTCGACTCCATCTCGTGTTAAGAATAATATCTAACACATAATAAATCCTAAAACAAATCTAGAAAAATTTGAAAATTTCCCATATAACAAAACAAGCACTATGACCTCCAAATGGCATGCTCTATAACTAATAACCTACCCAAACTGCCCCATAACGTGTCCTCATGCGGTAAACATCCTAAAATTATTTCTTCGGTCACAAAGTAAAGAAATCTAAAATCATCAACTGTATGCTCTCATATATTCTAATAACTCATTCTTTGCTCATTCATGTCGTTATCATCACATACTCTGGTACACATGACCCTCATAGCTCATACACACGACCGGCATCAGCTCATGACATGTATTCTGAAACATAATCAACTCGATCCGACGGTTGAATTGATCGGCTAACTCTTATAAAATTGTGACTCGTATGACCGGTTTTACAACCTTCCCTCCTTATAAAAATTTCGTCCTCGAAATTTTAACTCATGGAGGTTCAACTTAAACTGGAACCTGGAAACTGGACACGCATTAGTTGCATCCTCTATTGCTTCAACCATGTTCATCCTCACTGACTGTGGTTGTGCTGACATGGCGGGTTCTTCTTGTGATGCTGTCAATATCAAGCATTCTCGATTCTATACTTCATGTGCCTGTTCGGATATTATCATCATGCTTCTCCTTCATTATGATCCCTACTACTAACTCGACGGAAAAACCTAGGTCACCCCTAAGGGCCTATTGGGTTGGTCAAGCAGATACTCTAGAGTATCGCAGGGTGCTAATCTAAGCTTTATATTGGAAAAACTACATCGAGGGTAAGGCCTACCTGCTAGCATCTACCCATATCCCTCTGAACCTCATCTATGTGAAAGTCAACTACCTATACTATTAGGAAGCTCTATCCTAAGTCCTATAGCCATCCTAAGGTGTGCTTTGAGTCTCCTATTAGGTTGGGTGTATAGACTAATGAGCTTCATGGCCCATTGTCGCCAATCTAAGTCCAACTCTCACGCATCCCTATATAAGGAACTGGACCCTTCACTAGGTCCTAGTTGACTTGGTCCAAATCAAAGTATCTCACTCTGTTCTATAAGAGAACAAGGATAGCTGCTATAACTCTAATGTATACTATGGCTCTGATGGCTATCTATACAACCACTAACTATTTCTAAAGAAGAGCTCTCTGTGCCGAACTGGGGGTGAGAACACCTATACATACACATCGTATCTTAAGGAGTATGATAACATACTCTGCATGGGTTCTAGCGTCTACATCTGGTTTGTGGCATGTGCTCTGGTCAATGCATACTCATCTTAACCATTTGGACAACTGATAGCATAACTGATATATCTAAAGGGGTAAGGGGAAATACTCAAAAGAAAATTTTACTATGCCTGGCATCTCTGGGTTATAGGTAAAGAAACTGAGTCTCGTGGAAATCTGGCCCCACTACTCAAGAATTCTCACTAGGTGATATCTCATCCTCACGTGAGGTATCGGACATCAAGCAAACGGGAAAATCCAATCGACTAAGAAAAACCTACTACATAAGTGTGTCACTCTGATCTATGGTGGAGTCAAGGCATCATACAAGTGGTAGGGAAGATGAAATCCTTATGTAGGATACTGAGTAGCCAAAACATAGGTAGGTATATGGACTTGTCTCCACCATGATTTACTATGCCACAGGTGATCAGTCTGTGGAACAACCAATCAATGACATATCTCAGAAATGGCTCCTATGTGGCTCTAGTTCAATCAGCTAATAGTAGGCATGTGTTTCTTGATAATGTACTAGTCACGTACTGCTAAACGTGTGGGGTTCAAATGACCCAAAAAACCAATGTCTCCCCTAAAGTCTACGGGGACTCATAGTGAGGTTCAACACGTATCTCGTCCGTTCTTCAGTGGTGTGTGACCTGCCATCCCGTACCAATTTGTAGTATTAATCTTGACTCACATGACTACAACCACAGTGGTAGACTCTCAAGCAAGGCTATCAATCAAGATGAGCATACACTGGTATCACTCTATCTAATTAGCATGGTCTGTTCTATCTGAAATCCCTATCTGCATCGCTTTCAAGCTGGGGCGAGATCTGCCATCATAAGATTGGTCTGCCAACACCGACCTATACTATAAACCCTAATCAGTACCATGAAGGTACCTCTATACTTAGGGGAAGGCTGAAGGACCTAATAATGCTGGCGAAGCATAACGGAATCACTATCTCTCTAAAGAACATTCCCTTGCTGAACCATCTATCTATGCCCCATAGTCTAACACGAGTCTAACTTCTTAACTTCTCTCGCTAGTTGGCCAATCCCCAAATAGGTAAAACTACGTGTGTGACCACCTACTAACCATCCTAATCTATGTATGCTGGTTGTTTCTCATGAATGCCTATCAGGCTGTCTTAACAATCTGGTCACTGTGGATGTCCCATCTGGATATCATACTATCATGTTCTAACTCTGTCCATGCACATCCGTATGAGACTGTCCCTAACAATGTCTAATTGCATTATCTTGCAATATACTCCAGAGCCAAGGGTGTCAGTTGCAAGAGAGCTCGTGAAATCGGATCCTATGTCATCTCATCAAAATAACCTCCACTTTCCTAACTCCCCTCTATTCTGCTGATACCACTATAGCTACGTCTTGTTCCTCAACTTACCCTACTCACCTCTAAGTGATCTACTCGGTTGGCGGATTAGCAAGAAACAGACAGCGGTAGTGCATACTTGGTCGGTGGTAATGCATCTCGGTCGGTGGTAGTGCATCTCGGTTGGTGATTGTGCACTCAGTCGACAGTTGTGCAACTAAGTTGGTGGTTGCACACTCGGTCGGTGATTATGCACTCGGTCAGTGGTTGTGCAACTCGGTTGGTGGTTGTACAACTCAATCGGTGGTTGTGCACTCGGTCGGCGGTTGTGCAACTCGGTCGGCGGTTGTGCAACTCGGTAAGCGGTTGTGCAACTCTGTCAGCAATAATACAATCTAAATGCTAAGAATCTAATCCTAATCCTATACATCGTAAATCCACTACTCTCTCAGACATCCCTTAGCTACTAACAACTCGGTTCATCTTATCCAACTATGCGCCCTCAAACGGCAATCACTGATCTAATGCTTTATCTCTGATAGGCAATGGTGGTCCATCTCATGTGCCAACTAATTTGCCTTTATCTCGATACTTCAAGCTCCTAATTGTTATCCCTTTTTCCCTTACTCATTTCCACAATGTACACCACGCCCCATGGAAGCAGGACTAATGTGGTGACATGTAAAAGACACACATCTAGTCAACATCGAATTCTATCTCAACTTATCGAGCATGTTGATAACACGACAACTTCAGTCTCTTATACGATGGACAGAACTTGTGGGTCTTTAATCCCAACACGACATCTCTGTCAAATTCCAAGTGTAATTTACTGACATCTAGATCTGGCATAAGATGGGATCCCTATACTCATTATACCTCCATTAGCACTACAACATACCTCGCTCGCCTCTAACTAACCAATAATCTGATATCATGATAAAAATCCATAAAAAATCACCTTGTCATCCCAACCAAGGTCAATTTCACTTAGTTCTAATCAAGTCCCAAATACACAGTTATCCAAATAAATCACAAAGAGAAATCTGCATATAAGGAGATTAAATAGAAACATACCCGCCAGCTTGACTCGGAGCAGTCTTTGCACACAAACCACCTAAAACAGTATCTTTCATCTTAATCAACCGAGAGTGGCATTGATACCACTTTCTAACACCCTAATTCGGCTTACCCGTGGACCGACTAGGAAATGTTACCGGCGACCGAACCGTTCGATAATCTACTATATTCGGTTAAGCCGACCCAGATCTATTCTCGGCGTCTTAAGATTAAGATACGATTCTCTATATGAATGGATGTATACACAAAATCTTAACATGGTACTACATAGATGACATGAAAATCAATTCACACACAAACACAATTGCAATAAAATCAAAAAGAAATTCTGAATAAAAATGGACAAAGCCTCCCCTAAAAGTGCAATTAGGGGCCACCCTGTCAAAATAATATATACAAACATATATACATATATCAACAACTTCATTCCTACAGAATATAATCTACTACATACTCGTTCTAAAATTTGTCAACCCACATGCACATTCTCTTCATAATTCACATCATATCATGCCAACATTCAATCATAGCATAATATACTTGCATTTTCTCATATCTGTTTCAATATAATAGAATCGCAAATGTAATGTTAAACGCTCAATCATCAAACATGTGCGTGTGAAAGAGACCTCACTACTCCTCCGTCCAAGCTAGCACATCCGATCAAGCTCATCACCCATATATATTATAAAAAGACGTCAGTAACAAGTGTTACCTATTGAGAAAATAACTAATATCAAACTGGCACAGGAGAGCTAACCCTCCTATTGAATAAAAACATCATATGCTTCTTTAAGAACTCTCACAAGGGCACAAATGGGAGCCATCGCCCTCGAGCGGCAACGTCCTCTTTCCATATTATTCTCTTTCCATGGCCATCTCATCTATCTAGTCTTCCATCAAATCATTCTCATTCATCTCAGCCCTCTACATCCTCCATTCTACTCCTAGCCTTAAGCACAAAGATCGAGTACTCTCAGTCAGTCGCCTTCAGTACCCTTTAAACCACAAGTCCGGACATGCACTGTACTAAACAAACAGTACGCATAAACCTCCACGTTCTCTGTGTGTGAGGAACTCAAATGCGGAGTTAGCAGGATCCCTTAGGATGAAGTGGATCCTCCCAAACATCAACCCGCAAACGAGCACATGCCATATCTAAAGACGTGGCTACCATCCTCTTTCCATCTCTCACTTAAAACACGAAAACTATACATATATATAATCCTGGGTAGGGATTTTAGTATAATAGGTTCGAAGGCAACTTGCGGTGGATTATTTTTTCGAAAACATACTCGAGGGATCTCATCTTCGAGGGTTATTAATCCGGAAATGCAATCAGCTAAATGGCCCGAGATAAGTGGGATCCGATAAAACACTACTTAACTTGTCCTGCAAGTAAGAAATCAAACATGCAACAGAAGAGAGCGTAAAACAAAGACGAGTACTAAACGGACCTAGTAGAAGCTCTAAACGTGTCCACATGTCTAGGCGGCGAGCTCCTACTTCGTACGTACACATTATATCTAAAAGCTAACGCCCGCTATCTGAATGATGCATAAACTTGACATAATCATTACACACAACACAATCAAACATCCATAACAGTCAAATAATCGTAATATAAAACTAATTCTAACTATCCTATTTGTACTAATTTTATTATGCGTTTCTAATTTACATTGCAATCAAATGACTTGTTCAACTCAATTTACCTCATTAGATCACTTAACATTCATTCACAATTCATCAAACCATGCCACTTATCATTTCATCAGTAATTAGGCCTTAATCACATCAATAAATAAATCCTAGCATGTTGTGCTAACACTCACTAACTTTAAATAATCAAATTAGAGGTAATTATACCTCGCATCGTTGACAATCGGCGACGGCTAGGGTTTCGTCGCGCTTCTCGGACCTCAAATTTGGCTCTCAACGGCGTCCGAAGATTGATCAGGTTCGTCTGGATGGGCCCCGTGAAAGATCCAACGAATTTGGTTTTCCGACAAGCTCCAGCAGTTTCCTAGCGAGTTTAGTGGTTTTCTGGTCACTGCCGGCAATTTTCCAACGACTATTCCGGCAGGGCAATCGGGG
>JAVDBV010069587.1:0-20413 GCA_032619315.1 Piper longum
CGAGGACAAGCTATCTGCACCCACGCATCAATGGAGTCCCCAAACAAGGCAATCTTTTGCGGAGACAATTCCGACATCAAAACCACCGACCATAGAAGGCCTCTCTCTGTCGTCTTCTTCTGCAACCTATCCAGAATTCTGCGGTCCCCTGCCGGCCCAAGATCCCAACACAATGCCCCAGCTCTTGGCTTCCTTGGCCTTCACTATGGCATTTCCTCGAGCATCTTTCATCCCAACGTGATCATACTCCTCCAAGAACACAGCGCCTTGAGATACAGATCGTGCCGAAAAGCTCTAATCTCCGGACTGGCAATCATAAAAGCTTCCAAGTGAAATCTCCCATCGGCAACAAAGACGACCGCATCGGCGGCACCTTTGGGAATCTTTGGAGATGTGCAACCAAGGATTTCTCCAGCAGACAAATGCTTTGCCTGTGGAACTATAACTTCATCCACGGAACCATCTAGCTCAACTTTCACAGCTCGAATTGCAGTTAGAAAATTGGATCGTCCCCGTCAAAGTAATCGTCTTTCACAGAAAATTCTGCTTGATCGTATCGTCCAAGTGCCGCACATCGAATTTGATATCCACAAAAACATACAAAGTCGGGATCTTTGTGAAATCGATCGGAACCAAACAACTATGGCCGTAATGTATCAAAATTCGACTTTCAGCGCGATGGCGGAGTAATCATCGACGCAGCAAGCCCCGTACGTCACATCGCCGAGGACGAAGCACTCGTGGACGCCGGCGAAGTTGGTGAAGATATCGGAGAGGATGAGGGAGTACATGAGGATGCCCTCGAGGAACTGCAGGGCGACGCGCTTGGCGCCGGCGGAGACGATGCGCCAGACGGGGTACTGGACCTCGAAGCTGTAGCTGGAGAGAAGTAGAGCGATGGCGTCGTTGAGCGCCGGGTCGGCGAGGATGGAGTCGAGGATTTGGTTCTTGAAGAGGCGCTTCGGTGGCGGCCTCGTTCTCTCCGACGGCACGATTTGGAGCGCCTCCATCGGCGGAGCACGGCGGCGGCGATTTAGTCGGCGGGGAAGACGAACCCGGTAGTGAATGGGAAAGAGATGGTAGTTGGTGATGGGCCTAAGACAAACTACTAATGGGCCTATGGGCTCGGTTGTCATCCCGATCCATTTTGTTTTCATTCTTTGTAATGCATTGGATAGATGCGTAGCTTTACTACTTGCCAACCGATTCCCATTTTCGGGTGGGTTGAACTATATTTTAAAATTATAAATAAAATATTTTATTTAATATTAAAAATATATTTTATTATTGTTATTATTTTATTAAAAATTAATTAAAATATTTAAAACTTTCAACCAAAAATTAATTTTTTGGTCAAAATTCTATACCGAAACCTCAAGTATTAATTAAAATGGTATATGAACTTAAATTTAAACTAGATTTAGGCAGAATAATATTCCAGGTATACCAACTCTAACTGGTAGCATAAGGCATTTAAAACTAGATATAAAAGGGAAAAGGGATTTTATGTGTTAAAATCTTAATAATTAGAGTTTCTCTTACATTTTTTAAAAAACAAAACTTAAAAGAAAAAAAAAAATCAACTGTGCACACTACACACAGCACACACCCGCCTTACTTACATCACGAAGTTTGAAAGTAAATTGAACCCAAAATCTCACACTAAAGGCAACCAACGAGCCAAGCTACAATCTATGTAAATAGAACCCAAAATTCACATGAATGGAAGTTTTTCTTGAGAATATATAGTTTTTTTAAGAATGAGCATTTTTATGTTTTGTATGAGGCTATTAATAAGGATATAGCGTTTGGCCTTTTAGGCCCTAAAGTAAATTATAGGCCCTCAAAAAAGACTTACAATAAATATTACAAACCCTCTCTTAATTCAAAAATTAATTTAAAAAATAAAACTTTTTATTATGTGAAATAAACTTAACAATCTCCACCACTTTTTACCTCACAACAATTACATGATACCATTTATTAGATACCCCTAACTCTGATACTACTATAGAACTCTTTAAGCCCAAACTAAACTCAGCCCCCAAAAAAAGAGTTATAATAAATATTAGTCTTATTTAATCTAAAAATTAATTTAAAAAATAAAACTCTCATTAACCTATATATAAGACACCAACACTTTTATGATTGACGTAAAATAAACCCAAAACATAAACTTTCATGTGTGTTTTTTAATATATAAGCTTTCATGCGTTGAAAGAATATATTTTTATATTTTTGAGCTTTAAAGTGGTTTACGTTTGTGTTAAGTGACATTAAAAAAATCCATGGTCTAATCCCCAATTCAAGAGAGAGTGGAAGAAGAATTCAGATTGGATACAGTTTCGCCTGCATTACACATACAAAGCAAAATAAGCAGCCTAAAATGCACAGGAAAAAGAAACCAGCACTGGCACAAGATGACTCCTCGGAGATGCCACCAGATGCGGAAACAAGTCCTGCAGCAAGAAGGTAGACTAGACATGCGCCCTTATTTCATACTTGTTCTCTATATTTAGTTTTTAATTGAATGATTTACAGCACATACAGGATGATATTGATATATACGGATAAATGAATTGTAGAATTCTGTGCTCACAGAAATTGGGATTCGTCATGTTTGTCCACATCTAAAATAGTACGGCAAGGTGCAGCATGATCCATCCTGCCATGGAGAAGACTGCAAATATGTGAACACAGAACAAGACTGCGGCAGCCTCCTTCCCACACCCTCGCAAACTTGAGACGGCACCTGGCAATCATACACTTTAGTATTTTACTCAATCCTAGCGCCTACATAGTCTCAAATTATGAGATAGACTAGCATTTTTTATAGAACATCGGTTCTTGACATCAATTTGTCTAAACTTGGTTTGCTACGACAGCAAGTACATCACCGGTTGAAGGAATCAATCAAACAGAAATTGAAAACGATAAGTATCCTTCCTTAGGCACACCCAGAGGAATTTAGATGACAGAAAAGATAAAATTGTGGATAAATAAATCTTCACACCTAAAGACAAAAATATTCTGCTTCACATAACTAAACATTTGGTATCAATGTGATAATTAGGTGGCATGCGCATCAAGAAACACAGAAGGGGAATTATAAGCACGCATATAATGGAAGATCAAGTCTTACCTGAAAGAACAGATGTGGGCATTGTGTGCTGGAGGAGGGCTACAAATTTAAACATTTTGTCCCCTTCTGGAAGGAAACCTAGCTTGTCAGCCAACGTTACAACTCCCAGTCCAACTGGTGGAACTAAAACCAATCGCCCAAATATAATAGCAGCCATAGTTTTCAGACCAAGTCTTGAACACCCTGGCCCAGGCCCTATAATAAATCAATAAAAAAGATGAGAAGACAAATATTGTTTCGCTCGAAGATATTAATATATCTTTAAAACAGAAACCATAAAATGATTGAAAACAATCATACAGAAAATGCAATCTTAATATGAATGGTACAAATAAACTGCCAATATTAGCCAGGAAAAATAAGCAAAAAACTAAAACTGCCAAAAGAATGTAAAGCTTGTAAAATTCAAAATATCTTGCTACATGAACTCTTGACAATGCTCTAATTCAGAAAATAAACAACCTAAACATCTCCGGCAAAGAAATCTTTTTTAATAAAACAGACATCCACTTACCATCAACAAGATTACCGCCCAATGCCAACAAAATGCATGGAATCATTGCTTCCCTGAGAAGAACAAACATTGTCCATTAGACGAATTGCAACTAGCAAGAAAAGAAATGCTCTCAAGGAGAAGAATTCAACTGTCAAAGTAATTATAGAAAATATATATGACCAAATTATTACAACATTCTCTACATTTTTTTTTTTGTTGATAGCAAGGGTTTAGAAGGAATAATTAAAATGATATGAAGAAATAATTCTAAGGACCGTAAAATACATACCCAAGAATGATGCAGCTATCAGTGAAAAAAAATAACGGAGCATCATCTGTGAAAATCATGCGCTTTAGAAATGGTATAGCGCCGATAATCATAGCAAGAATCTATTGAAAATAGAAACAGGCATATAAGAACAATAATCTCACAATTTATTCATTTAAATTAACGTCTATAAGATATTTCATAGACAACAAGAAACCATAGCAGAATTAGATAATACAAATGAAAGTAAAATCTTCAGCACTATAACACGTACAATGTGTTTCATACTATTAATTAACTCAAAACCTCTTTTACAATGATTTAGCATTAAATACTTATAGCTTACTACTAAGGACCATACATAATGGACTATAAAAACACAAATTAAAATAATAACGAATTTTGCAAATAATTCAGTAAATAGATAATTACTCTTAAGCGCTTACATCAAGATGATCCCTCATCACTACCTTAACTAATAATCTACATCAAAGAAAGAAAATTGCCTAGCATTATCTTACACAAAAGCTAGATGCTTACAGTTTCATGGTTATGAACTGTGACAACTTCATATATCAACACAAAAATGGCAATGGTTTTCGGATTTTAGGATTGAGGAAAATTCCAATTTTTGAAAAATAGAATCAACACAACTCAAAATGCGGGTATACTTACAGATGCAATAATCGCAGGTTGTAGGATTTGCTTAAGCTTCAACTTCTCATAAAGATACACGAAAAACTGAGCTATCTGTATCACTGACAATTAAGCATAAGTTGCACTACCCATGACAAACTATGTAATGATAGAAGCATAAACAAAAAGCAATTTCAAATGCCATACTATGAGTTGCAAATATATTCCAAAATTACAGCCATAATTATGCAGCAGCATATTTTGTGAACACTACTGAGATAAAGTTTTTAAGAATGTCACTGTCGTAAATTCTCCAAATTATTGGTAGGTATCATGAGATGGTTGTTGAGAGCAGTCAGCCTGCCATTGCAAGTTGGATATGAATAAATATATCTAGTTTGCCTCAATATGAAAGCATAACAATCATCACTCAAATTAAAATGACAAATAGTTAAATTAAATGCTCTCTATGGAGGTCATTCCATTAACAAAAGTGAGGATGAAAATTGATTCCCAGCATTCAATCAACAGAAAGCATTGCTAAACTACGGTAGATATCAAAGTACCTGGCTCACCTACGACCAGTCATTTACAAATAAGACAGCAGACAAAAAGGAATTAAGATTTAACATAATGATACCTTTCCTCTCTTGTTTAAATCGGCATCTACCAGTACAGGTTCACCGGAAGCAAGCAAAGGAACTTGGTGCTCAAGAGGGCCATCTACTGGCATGACCCTCATAGGGAGTTTAGGCTCCTCAGTTACATCATATGAACCTCCTGGTGGCGGGGCAAGCATCTGGAATACATAAGTATACAGAACAACTGCACCAACCTGCATTTCGTGCAAAACATTATAAACAATTTGCTATATTTATCAGGGCCCAGAAGCATATATAAACAATAATACTAGTCACTCCGTCACAAAAAAGCAATATTTATGTATTCGTATATTTCTGAATCAATCTTTAAAAGTAAATCATATATTTCTAGACCGAGGTTAGTATTATTTTAGTTGTCAGGACTTGGTTCTACCTAACACTTTCAACAGGACATGGTTTTCTTAACCTTAATTATGGCACCTAAAAACTACACCAAAGAGCCACACTAAGCGTTAAACACAAAAATGGAGAGTAAATATCTATGATCTTAAAACATGACATATATATCCATGTCCCTAAGCCTAATTTGACACTAGGTTGAGACGGGGTGAAGAATAGTATATGAACATAAGAAAACATGTAAGCCGCCATAATCATCAGTATGAACACAGACACAAAGCAGCATTAGTAATTTGTACTTAAAATTTGCAAATATCTACCCATTGTCCAAAAGATATATATGCAGTGCCATCCTGATTACATTTCTCTGGATCTCCAAAGGGGTTTGACTTATCTCGACATAAAGCTGCTATCAGGACAAGTGGAACATTTCCAATGTTTCCTATAAGAAAAATATGAAAGGAGTATGTAATCAGCATAAAGAATATAATTTTACCAAAAATTTGCTAAACTCTTCTCAAAACATAGAATTCAACAATCTAATGTGATGCAAAGCAGTCTAGTCATCATGACTCTTCAACTTCTTTATGGATTGAAGATGATTTCCTTAATTTTCCTCCTTTGGATAAAATTTATACTCAAAAGAAGAAAGTAAGGGGGAAATAAAACATGAAAATCTTATTATTTTGGTCAGTATTGAATAAAATAAGTTGAAAAGATACCTTGAAAGTTGTAAGGTTTTCTTGTAAGTTGTGAAATCTAAGCTGAGAAGTCTTTTCGATATCAAGACTAAGTTCTTTAGTGAGTTGATCGCGAAGAAAGGAACATTAAAGAATATATGAAAGCAAGTTGACTTTTATATATCTTTTATTTTGTGTTGTTTTATTACTTCTTCTTCTTATGTGATTGAAGCATAAATTTGTATAGATCTTGTTTCTTCTTATTTGTTCGAAGCATAGATTTGCATAGATCTTGCTTTCATCAATCTTGTATCAAATTAGTAACCAGAGCCTCAACTTCTCCTTGTGTGCCTGTGTTTTACCCACAACCACCCCATTCACCACCAAAGCAATTGTTGCCCATCCGTATTTGCTGCCCTTTTCTACAAACATCTTCTTTTAGCCCCTTATTGTCTTCATCGATATTTGTTAAACAATGAGTCTTCTACCAACAACTATCCCCCTGTTTTCAACAAAGTCATTTAACAATATCTAAACAAAAAATGTACCGATCAGGTTCGTGTATTCCAATCTTACATGGATGCTTAAATTGAACAATTTTGGTGTTTTACTACAACTAATGCGCCACCCATTCCTCCACCTCCTCCTAATCCACCAAATCCACCACCCTATTCCCTATAGCAAGCTTGTTTTTCATCACTTTGAGTAGCAGTCAACCCTTATCCTTATTCACAGACAGGTAATATAGCCTTTGCATATGGTCCACATTGTGAGGAGCCTCGTGCCCCTCCTAGGCATCATGCGGTTCCTCCTGCTGCCCATGATCCGGTTTCATACGGGGACGACCTACCAACTTATGACATGGTTGAGTATGATGAAGAGTGGGATGATGAATTTCCTATCCATGTCATGGGTCATCAAGGAGATCCTATTCACAACAGATGGGTGAGTGACATGACATTCCAAAATTTCATGGTAATCATGATGTCATTGAATTTTCGGATTGACTCACCCTATTTTACCATGTCAGTGTCCCACCCTTGACCGCATTGGACTTGCAGTAAGTAAGTTCCGTGGTCATGCTCTTGCTTGGTGGAGAGCCCTTTTTGTTTGACGAGCTCAAGTCGATGAACTAATGGTTGAAACATGAGAATAATTGAGGCGAGAATCGAAAACTATTTTCCTTCCTCATTGGTACAAATAACAATTGTTTGCTAAACTCTGCAATTTTAAGCAAGGTAACTTAAATGTTAAGCAGTATACGGAGTCTTTCTATACCTTATTAGCCCGTAATGAAGTTGCTGATAGCCATGACAAACTTGTTGCCTGTTACTTCTCTAGTTTGAACCCTACTCTATAGGATAAGCTTACAGGATTTTAATTTCAAATAGTGGAACAAATAGTCCCTCAAGCAAAAGCTTTTGAAGCCCAAGCTTTAAGAGCTGCCTGTAAATTTCAGCCCTCACAAAACCCTAACCAACCATCTCCTTCCCCTATTGGATGCCCTATCCTCCATCAACTGCCCCTCCATCACATTTGAGCCAGCCCTCCTCTTCACAACCTGTTTATCATTCCCCCCATCACTTCCCATGCTTCTAGGGCTGGAGTCACTTAAATGTAACAAACAAAGCCATATTGTAGTCAGATGACCTACTAGTCGGTCGGGGCTAACATTGAGGTTTTGAGGACTGCCTAATTATTATGAAGAAAGTCTCCCTCCTGCTGAGCATGTTGATGAGGAAGACCTTTTCGGCGTTGAAGGACTCTCACTTATCACTAGGCCTTTGTTCCTTACTCCTTGGTCTTCTGAGGAGGATTGGGGGCGACATAGCATCTTCTTAACCACTTGGCACATTGGTGGTTTCAAGGTCAAGTTACTTATTGATCCGGTCACTAGTGAAAATGTTATTGCAGCAAAAGCGGTCCAAAAATTGAAGTTGCCAACTGAACATCAAATTGCTATTGAGCATGGTGAGAATATGCCTGATTATGTGATTTATGATGGTTACTTATTTTCAGTACTTGTCTATTTATTTTTGATGGATCTCTTCGTACTTTAGTTATGTAGGAGGTTCATAATCTTGCTCATTTTGGCATTGATAAAACAACTGCCTCTATTCATGCCCATTTTTATTGGCCATCTGTTAACCGTGATGTTGCTTTTCTTGTCAAAAGATGCTCCATTTGTCAGTGAGGTAAAGACACGTCTACTCATGTTGGCCTTATATGCCATTGATTAATTCCATGGGCCCTTGGATTGACATTTTTATGGACTTTAGGTAAATAGAACTTTGGGTAACATGCTTCGAACTCAAGTGAAGAACTTTGGTCATTGGGATATTACTCTTCCCAAAATCGAGTTTGAATTTAATTGTTCCAAGAACAGGAGCACTAATTTTTCCCCTTATCAAGTTCTTTTGGGAACTAATCTAAAGGACCTTGCAATTGCTTCCTTTGTCCATTACTGATGATGTTCTTCCCTATGTCAAATCTTGGATTGATCAACTTCTTCTATTCATGCGCGATTGATCAACTTCTATTCATGTGCAGGTTTCTTAGAACTTGCAGTCTTCTTATGAGAAATACAAATCCTATGCTGACCGCTGCAAAAGGAGTGTCTCTTTTGATGTTGGTGACCTTGTTTGGGTCTATTTCTCCCATAGTCGATATCCTCAAGCAAGCTAAAACCAAAGATGTTAGGACCATGTGCTATATTTGAAAAGTTTGGTAACAATGCTTACCATGTACGCTTTCTCAGGGTTGGAACACCAGTGATACATTTAATGTCGCCTATTTACATACGTACTATAGATAAGAAATTCATCCTTCCACCCTTCATCATTCTCATTTGTATCATAAGCTGGTAGTTCATCCCTATGCGAAACTGTATCACGGGGAGCGGGATGACCCACATGATGCCAATGTGGGGCGTGAGGCTCCCCACGATGTGGACCATATGCACAGGTAATAACTTGTCTATGAATAGGGGCCTGTCATCGCTGAAAGCGATGAGGAACAAACCGCTGTAGGGAATAAGGTGGTGGATTTGATGGATCAAGAGGTGGAGGAAAGGTAATACCTTGTCTATGAATAAGGGCTTGTCATTGCTGAAAGCGATGAGGAACAGATTGCTATAGGAAATAGGGTGGTGGATTTGATGGATCAAGAGGAGGAAGTGGAGGAATGGGTGGCGCATTAGCTGCAGTAAAATGCCGAAATTGTTCTATTAAAGCATCCATTTTAGATTGAAATACACGAGCCAGATCGGTAAATTTTTGGTCCAATATTGCTGAAAGGTGTAGAAGAGTCACTTCTACGCCATACATAAGAACTCATCCTTATATTCTGAAAGAAGATGATCAAATAGATCAACCTATAAAATTAGATAGGTAGAAGAATAGGCCCATCCTAGACTACGCTTCCTTGACAATGGAAGTGTGATAGCAAGATAGCTAGAAGAATAGGTTCACTCAAGACTACTCTTTCTTAATAGTAAGAGCATGATAGCTAGTTGAAATTGGAGAGTCAAGAGACATAACAAAAAATAAAACGACAAAAATACTACCTTTTTTTTGTTTTTTTTTTTGTTTTTTTTTTGCTTTTTTTGTTTTTTGTGAATATGAAAAAAATTTGCGGGCGGATATAGGGGACGATTGTCTGCATTGATAAGAAGGTAGAATGTGCCATACAGTTGTACATACAACTGCGATAGTTGATAGGTACACCATGGAATCAAGAACCTAGGCTATGATAACCAAATTGATGCAAAACAACCATGGGATTTTTAAATTAGCAACTACTCCCACATAACAAAAGATAAATAAAAGTCTTTCAACCAAATCACAATTCATTTTAACTCAAAAACACATATTGATACAATAAAGAAGTCTTATTTTATAGGTAAATAAAATACTATAATCAATTAATGCATTGTTTCTTCTTTACCTCCTTGTATTTTCTTATATTTATTCAAAAGTGTCTCATTGATATATGGTGTAGATATCTTATATCATAATGTAAGACTGATGTAAGACACTACAATAATTTATTACTTAAGGAGGAAAAGGATGCCAAAAAAAAACGAGAAGAAAATAGTTTTTTTAGAAAAAAGTTACCTTGTTCGTTCAACTTTCACTTGATTTTTTTATTAAAAAATGACATAAAATTCCACATTATTAAATAAGAAAATTTTCTAGCTGTAAATTGAAATCTACAACAAGCTAAGCTAGCGCAACTCAAATGGAGAATGGGCAAGGCCCAGCTTAAGCCAACTCAAATTGTTCCTTTCGTGAGTATATTATCCACAAAAAACATATTTTATATAAATTGCATAAATGTTTTACCATAATATTATTTTTTAAATATTTATCACCTACTTGCTTCAAAAATTGGGGAAAAGAGGTAAAAAGTGACATTAAGACAAGGAGAGCGAAGTATTTCAATAAGACCTTAAGGCAAATGATAAGAGGTGAACACCTTATTTATCTATCTAGGGTAGATATGACTAATAAATGGAGATATTATACATGCAAGTCAACTTACGGTACAAAAGCTAAAGTAAGGTATAAGAAATGGTAATGAGGCTCTTAAAATGAAAAGCACTAACAAAAGAAACTGGCTTGCAGATGGAAACATAAATATACCGAACAGAAAATACAAATAAGGACCATGAAGTTTAATTTTTCTCACCAATTCCGATATGTATGATGGTGAATTTGAAGTAGGGATATCGTGGACGGACAATAGTTGCAACAACTAAACCGATAATGGAGCCAGTTATGGTAGCAATGACTACATTGACCGGAATAAACCACCTGGTTAAAAAGCATGTCATGTATTGACGATGTCCTTTTTAATAAACAAATCGAACTCAATAATATGGAACCACCAAAGATAAAAAATTATGTAATCAAATATGCTAGACTAAGCACTATGTTATCAAACAAACATAAAAGACATTAGAATCATAATCGTCATTGATCATTGAAGTTTAGATGTCCTCTATTTACTTGATTCATATTTAAGGAAAAACCAAATTAGTTTCCATATTTTTCCAACCACAGTTTAGCAAAGCAAAGTTGAATGGAATAGATATACAAGAAATGTAAATCAGAATTATCATACACTATATGCAGATTCCACTAGTTCAGGGACCCAGCAATGATCAAATTTGCTAAAAATTATGTGAAGAAGTCCCACACCCATTTTAATCATATTGCTTCGAGTTCATAATACTAGTTATATATGGTGCTTACATTTTCTCCAATTCAGAATCTTTTACACAAATGGGCAAGATTTACTTTCTCTTCAATTTAACAATTTCTTGTCAGCTAGTCTAAAACACGAAGAAAGGGCATCGTGCTTATGTACAGTGGCAGGCATGCGTATTTAAGTGCAAAAGTACGACGCAGCTGATTATTTGATATTAGCAAACGTTTAGCCGGTGCACAAATCAAGGAAGATTTTAAAGGGTTAACTACATCAAAAGTGGTGTATATTCGATATATTTTACACAAACTACTACAGATTAAACATATTATGTCTACAAAATAATCATGATTAATATCAAAAGTGCTTCTGCATTGCCGGTCCCCTGATAAAAGGGGGTTGGCATCAGAGAAGGGCATTCGGTCATCAAAAATTTTTCAATTTGTAATTGCATATATCCTTGTTTAAAGTTTATGCCCCTCACACCCTTTGGGTACAAAATGGATGAAAAAGAAGAAAGAAGAAGAGAAGAAGAAGAATCAAATGGGAGTAGAAAATAACTATGATTAACGACAATTTTTTCTCAGATAATGAAAAGAAAGTACCTTTCCTATGTAGCACATTATATATATTCTACTTTTGGTAGAGTTAACCACTCAATAATTTTCATGGATTTTGCATTTTGTTGATGCCAACCAAATGGCGCCTAAACTATTTTAAGCTTGTAAAAGAAAGGAGAAAGGACCTCACCATTGCAGCATCCTCTCTAGGGTGATAGCTTGCCCCAGTTGTGAAAAAATTAAACATGGTAGAAGAAGCGAGAAGACCAACTGCAGCAGGTATAGCACCAAAAAGCTAATCAGTTCACCGCATGGAACAATAAAGAACGTACAAATCAATCATGGTGCCATTTCAAAAATCTCTCTTTTACACAAAATGGCAGGCTGCATAGGTGAAATGCAAACTAGGCAAGTAATGGAGAGAATAGCAATTTGGAACCGACGTTGGGGTAAAAATATTTTTGTTTGAAGGTATTTTTGCAGCCAAACAAAAAAAGCATACATCGAACTCGAAGAACCAGTGACTTGTGAAGAAAAGAAAAATCCCAGATCGTCACTAACCCCGTTAAGAAGCTTCCTTCCATTAGCAGGTAGGACATTGACATACTTCGATGCCATCAAGAAACCCATGAAACACATTGTGAAAACTTTGGCAATAGGCAAAACAGCGAACTTGATAGTCGTAAACACGGAACTCGATCCACTTCCCGCAGCACTTTGTGCCGCTGTCAACAAAGTCTCCATGCTTACCCCAATTTCCGAAATCGGTCAAATGAACTCTACCAAACAAATAAAAATAAGCCTCAGAAGCTTATAGTTCAAAACGTTTCAATATTTCTCCACCAAATGTGATCTTTCAACAAGGCAGAGAAAAAGCGTCCAGCTCCTTCCAGTTGACAACAGCTTCAAGAGCAATGCCTGACAATATTTAGCAAGAAATTCGCAACCTGAAATAAAGTAAGAAGATTCATACTTGACAAAACCATTCTTATAATCAGGATTACGATTGGAATAAATTGCGCACAGACCAATATGAACAGAAAACGAATTTAAGGCCACTTAATATCAAAAAGAAAAATCTTTCTAGCACCAGAACACTAAAATTGCAAACTGTTCAAACAATTCCACCTAATCCTTTCCCAGCTTTCAGCTGCAAATGGTTTCAAACATGTATTTGGAAGACAATGCTTCCACAATAAACACTCACAATCTCAATCTTACCGCTAACCAAAGATTCGGAAATTATCTGACAGCCCATCAATACAATCCTGGGCACCTCAAAACCACAAACGAACATCAAAACTCACCCAGCAAACTCCATGCTTTATCACAAAAATAAGAAAAAAAAATCCAAAAACCGCCCAAACTCTGAAGAACACATCCACTTTCGAATCACAAAAAATAAATACGACAATATCACACCAAAAAAAAAAGACGTTTCACAAACACCAAGCAAACATCTCAACCAGCCAACAATGCCACGGCCAACACACTCAACACAACCGCCACCAAGAGCAGAGTCCCAGAACACGCACAAAACCAACAAAAATCGAAGCTTTCTATCTGTTCTGGTTGACGCGACCTTCCCAGAACAAAAGCAGAACGAGAGCCGCCCTCTCCCGCCAAACCAGACAACCAAGCCTCGAAAGAGTCCAACCTTTCTTCCACACGAAGCTTTCCGCGCTGGCCACGGATTCGCTCTACCATTTATTCATTAGCTTACAACCTTTTAATTGGAGGAATTTAAAAAGTTAATTATAATAAGTAAATTAATCTCTTTTAATTAAAAAGTTTAAACCGATGGTGCTAAGTGTACAACGAATTTGATGAAATACTCACTGTAGCAAATCCCCTGCCTTCCGCACCACTACAAGAGCCTCCAGCCGTCGCCGCCGTCGCCGGTGGTTTTCTTCTCCGGTGGCGCTCGCCGAGATTTATGGTGGTCGGACTTATCGGCGGCTGTTCGGCCCACGTGGCATGCGGTATCGATCGTTCGAGTGGGTAGCGTGGGCCCACATGATGTGTTTAGGCGAAGAAGATTAATAATAAGGGACTGTTATTTTAAGTATCGGTGGTCACTGGGTGTAAACTAACTAAGTATGTTCTCGAGAGTTTTTTTGTGTTTGGTTCGGACTCGTACTCGAACTCATTAATTTTATACTCGAAAAAAATACTCTATTCGAAATAGATAAGCTCGTTAAATAACGAACAGAGCTTGAGTAAAGGAATATTCGGCTCAACTCGGCTCGAAACTCGAATTTGATATATTTAAACTTAAAAAAATATTCGGTTTGGCTCGGCTCGTAAATATTATTGAGATCACCTTGAATTCATATAGCGTTTAAAATTTTTTTTGATAGCATAGAAATATTTGCTAGGCTCGAGCTCGGTTAAAGCTCGGCTCGAACTCGGCTCAAGCTCGGCTCAAACTTGGCTCGAGCTCGGCTCGATCTAAACACTATAAATTTTAGATAAGTTCGGCTCGACACATTTATATTAAAGTTCGACTCATTTATATTAAAGTTCGATTTGACTCGTTTTATATCGAACCAAAATTCAAACTCTAACTCATTTATACCTTTAGTCACATCAATCCTCGTTGATGATGTGAAGTAATTACGAAGTTCACGTCAATCCTTGTTAATGACAATGAGTGCCACCGTAGCATCCTTTTTTGTTGGTTACGTATGATCCCCACAACAATAATGCACGGCCTGTCTTCGTATGCTTCATGCTTTCTTCTACGACTGCCATGTGCCATCACATGCAATTTTATATATAAAAGTTATCATCGATTTTTTCGTATTAAATTATTAAAAAAAAAAGAATTTAATAATAAAAACGTATCTGAATTAATAAAATTAAAATAATTTTTACTTTTTTAAGGTTTAGTCTTTTAAATTGAGTACTGATTCTTTAGAACTAGAGTTTTAAAATAATAATATACCAGAAAGAAGAATTACAGATGAATTTAAGGATTATAATTCACATTTATTCTTATTTTTTATAATTTTAATTTAACCTATTACAAATTAAAAATTATAAAAATAGTATCTATACATATTTATCTTAAATATTAATAACTCATTAATATTTATATTAATAGATTAATTTTAATTTAGACTAAGCCTTAATAATAATATATAATATAATTATATATGTATATGATTCAAAATCCAACATTATATTCACTGATGTCCCCAATATGGTTTTCTCTTCTCCTAGTGAAGGGCAACATGACCCGTGATCCTATTCCTTGCGAGATTGAAAATGGTGAAAACTTTTTTTTTTTCTCATCGTGCATTTTATAATTTTCTTGTTTCGTGAAAATTTAGGACAGACATGAGCAGTACCTTCAAGACATCTATCTCATTTGCGTTTATTATCGTGGAAACCCATTGTAATAATGAATTCTCACATAAATATAAAAAATTTTAAGCATAGCCAGCCCATGCAGTTGTAAACGCTAACAATTGCGATGGGTGCACAAAATTTCCATACATCCTATAAACCATGCCCAGCTCTTTAAAGTGTGCCACAACAGCCAAGTCTATAGAACATTTTGACGATTGAATTTTATTTTCTGTTGAGAAAAAAAGGTTTATATATATTGAACATGAACACAGGATTAGTTATTTTTATTAGGAAAATGTCTTTTTTTTTCTTTTTCATTCCCCGTGATCTGAAATAATTGAGGTTAACAAAAGAGAGCAGGTGGCATTGGGGGCCAGGCTCGTGAAACGCACTCCGATAATTGTGATAGAACAGCATGGGAGCGCAGCATATCATGTGACATCTCCTACGCCTGGCACCTTCAAAATCTCAGAACACATAACCAATCATCTCTACCCATCTTTCTAGCATTAGAGCATGCTGTTGCATAGGAAAGGCCCAAGGATTTCCTTGTCATGCCTGCTGTAAAGATTTAAGGCCTTTCTTTCATGGCAGTGATCGATTAAGGGACGTGACTCAGCATCTTGGCTTTGGAAATTATGTTGTTGTTTTTTTTTTGGTTATTTTTTTAAAGGAAAAAAAGCAAGCCCTTGCCTTGTAAATAAGCAAGCTTTACCGTTTTAATTTAAAATAACATAAAAATAATTATATGTTTTTAAACCAAAAAGTTCGTAAAATAAATGCTAAAGACATTTCAAATTAATTTTAAGTTAAATAATAGTGATAGGAAACTATTTGTTACTCGTCTACCAATTTATCAAAAAATATTCGATAAATTTACTTAAAATATTAAATTTCAATTCATAAATATTCAATTTAATAATAAACTTAATTGTCTTAATTCCAAGTAAAAGATGTTCAATTTAGAATTTTATAAATCAATATATATAATCAATTTTTAATTTGTAATGTTGGATGAAAGTATTATACATTTTAAATAAGAGGTGAAAAATTAACTATATCTTAAATATTTCACAATCGATAAAACGGTAAATGACCAGTAAAAATATTAGCCTTTATAAACCGGTAAATAATTTAATTAGAGTTAATAATTACAAAAAGGATAATATAAATGAGTTGACCTCGATTAAGTTATATGAGCCGCATGCATAACTTGAACCTTTTTAGTGGATCTAATAAAATGATATTCATATCTCATGAAAAAATATAATGTATAAGTAGTAGATTGATAAATTTTTATTTTATTTTTTGACATTATTATGTCTTATTTTTTAATTTTAAAAAAATATTTAATGGATATTTTTAAAATAATTTTTATTATAATTATTTTAATAATTAAATAAAAAATTTATGTATCAATATAAATTTTGGGTGATAGACCCATTCAAGTGCTCTAAATGGAAGGTGTTCGTCGTGTAATCTATACGAGGCGTAGCGCTCTTACAAATATAAGTAGTAATTATAATAAAAAACGTTCACCGTTTACCCCCCTAACTGCATCCAACCCCCAAATACATACACACTTAATACACCAAAACCTCACCACCTAAGACCCAAACCCAGCTTCCACCCAACCAGTACATCGATTCGCCAGAACATAGAGTCAGGAACTGAGTATACCTATTGCAATATGTACAAGAAGCATTGGCTGCACGATGACACCTCTACAGGATAGAGGTTTCAAATTTCAATAATGTCGGCTGTACGCTCACTGAAATTGATAGTAAAATCCTTTCAGATCATGCATTTAGTTTTCAGAAGATTTTTAAGTGACATGTGTGTCTATTCATAATAAGAAAAAAACATAGGCTTGCCCCAGCAATAATGTCATCGTCCACATAATGGCTCATCACATCGTAAAATGTCCCTTCAAAGCATTTGAATATCATCATGCAAGTTAAAATGAACATGAAATGGAGCACACTCTCTGCTACAAGTTGAATTTAATGTGCTGTATTAAACTATCCCTCGCTTCGCTCGGATTCAGAGTTCAGAGGGCTATTGGATGTCACTTACCAGAAACGTTGCCCAAAGGTGATCGTCAAGTTTAACTGTTTAAGATTTCACAAAAAAAATTATTAGATTTATTTCACATCGTAAAAAATATTGAAATTTTGTAATAAATTAATCAAAAAAACTTTATTTTTTAGTTAACTTTTTAAAATAAAAAAGACCCGTAATACTTATTAAAAGTCCCTTTTTAGAGTCTAAAAGGCTTAATAATAGTATCAGAGTTTGGTTAGGGTTTAAAGAGCCCAAAAAAAAGTATCATAGTCAAGTTATAATCTTGAAAGATTTGATATTTTCTTATACTGATTGTCGAAGTTTTTCATAGGTTTCACTTAATAATTTAAAAGAAATTTACCAAGTAAATACCGTTTGATTTAAAGGGAGTTTATCAAACGATAATAGTTTTAGAGTTGTCTAATGTATGAAGGGGAGTTATTGAGTTTATCTCACATCGGTTTTAAAAAGTGTTGGTGACTTATAAATAAGCTAATGAGAAAATCTTACTTCTTTAATTAATTTTTGAAATAAGAAAGACTCGTGACATCTATTACAAATCCCTTTTAAGAACCCAAGATTGGCTTTCGGCCCAATTGTCGGCCAAGTTTTATGAGCCAACCATACATTCCATGAATCACTCATCTACCACATTTACATGAAGGTCTATAAACCTTGACTAAGATTTTAAAAAATCGCATGTAAATTATGTGTTATTCCTGCATATATAAGATGAATCATGGACCATGGTTCGCAGACAAACCTTGGCTGCAATATCATAATCATGGTTGTGGGAAAGATATCAGAAAGAACATTAATAAGTTATAGATAAAAGCGTACGACATTAACAACTTCAAATACCAGCTTATTACAGCTTAAAAAATAGAATAATAATGACTGATGACAAGAACAATGTACTAACCAAAAATTTTCTTGGGCAAGGTTCCCAAAGTGGTAGCAAGCAATTGGACCCAAATTGTATGCAGAATGCCGAACGGGAAATTTCTGTTTTGCCGAATAATCATTGCAGGAACAAGAAGCCAATTGTAAACCCATCACCTGCTAATTTTGCCAGAAGCTAAATGACTTAAAGATGACAATTTCCTTTCAAGAGTCAAATAGTCCTTATGCCCTGCCATTCTGGACCATTCATAACTTCATGGCTTTTGAATATTCAAAGACGAACTCCAAAGCACCGATTAAGTCTTTAGAGAGTTCTCTGACCATGGAAATCTACCGCTTGCAATTCCTAAATTTGGACAAGATAAAACCGATCAGCTCCCAGGAGATGATATTGAGAAAGTGTTTATAGAAGACAACAACGTTTGTAGGATAAGCACCTTATGCTTCTGAGGGCTTCCACTGTATGATTCGACTTTAGGAAAAGCAAGTTTGAACCACCTCTCCAAAAATAAGTTTCATGAAGATATCATTTCCTCTTTTGATAGGAAAATATGTGCCTGGCATGTTCAATATAAGTTGGCATTAAGCTCTCAGTCAACAAGTTATCACATAGATTGGCTGGACAAGGATCAGATACATTAAATCGAGAAAAATGAACTGATAATGGGTCTGGGTGAATTGCACCTTTAACGGAGGCTGGAAGTTTTCACAGTAATGGCATTGCATAACAAATGCCGTAGGAGGAATATTGGATGAACAAGTGTCAGCTAGAGTTGGCATTGAAAGGCTTAGCAGAAGTGCTGCCTTCGCTTGGGGTTTGTCCAAGATCAAGTCACCTTAACATGAAGGTTTTATCTGAAAGGCCATAAATATGAAAATTAAGAAATGAGGAAATAACAAAGTGCATACTCAAGCAGGAGAAACACGTTGTAAAGCCACTATGCTCAGCTTATAAGCAATGACAAGAAAAAGACAAGTGATTGGAATAAGATTTCATCAATTGCTATGGATAAGTAAAGATCAAAATTTATAAAATGATTTTCAAAATTGGGGTTTACTGGCATGGATAGTAACACGAAAGCTATCTTTCACCCTCAATATAATCAGACAAGATCGAAGTTATCTGCATACCTGCTGAGCATATTCTCTCACTAAAGCAGCTGAGTAGCTATTATTATTTTTGTCCATTGATTTTTCAAAAATAAAAAAGGTCGCATTGATTTTTTTAAAAATAAAAATTTCTCAACCTCTTAGTTACTATTTTATGTATTTGGAATATATATAGGCACCATTACTTAAGACCCACTAATTCAAATAGGCTCAAACTATACATGTAGCTCATATAAGAGGCGTAAGTCACCTTATTTTTTCTCTATACATATATTCAAGTTGATAAGTCGATCATTGCAACCTAAATTAGTCTGATAGAAGGAAGTGGTTAATTAAAAGCGGTACTTAAGAAGACAAAGATAGGTCATAATTAAGTTCGTATTTATACATTGCTGATTCCTATATACGAATACAGTGTTTAAAAAGGCAATGTCTAAAAGTTATATATGAGTAATTGTAAAACCCACGATTTGAGTTATGGTTTTATATTTAGTACCGGTCGGTTAGACCATTATTTCGAGTCGAGTATGTTTCAGAACACTTGTACTGAGCCGACGCTAGTCGCGTATATGAGCTATGAAGGTCATATGTACCTAAGTATATGATGATAATGTCATAAATATAGCAGAAAAGAATAAGTTATCAGAATCTATGAGAGCATGCAGTACAATTTTTTATTATTATGCAATTTGATTATAGAAATAGTTTTAGGCCGTTCATCGCGTTAGGAAGCGTTACAGGTAGTTTGGTGGGTTGATAGTTATAAAACATGCCATTTTGATCTTTTGATGTTTATTTTATTTTTTGGGATTTTTTCCCAATTTTTCTAATTTTTTTAGAATTTATTATGAGTCGATAATTATTTTAATTCGACTCAGAGTCGAATCAAGTTTTATTTACAAGTATACCATTGAGTTATATTTTAACCCCAACGCTTCCTCCCATTTGCAAACCCTAGCTGCCCCACTATGCACTGCCGCTGTCAGTGCCG
>JAVDBV010069588.1:0-18220 GCA_032619315.1 Piper longum
CACTGTGAGAACTATTACCTAGATGACAAGCGTGAAAACTATTGTACTAAATAATTACCCCAAGATAAAATTCCCAGGAAAGTTGGTGGGACACGATAGTCCGCTTAAAAACCAACTCCTAGACAGAATTTTATCAAGACAAGTAATATAAATAGCACAATAATTAACACCAACTATACCCGACAATAGCTATTAAATAGACAACAAAAGAAAAGAACAAGACACCAGAATTTAACGAGGTTCGGCAATTGCCTACATCCTCGGACACTACCAAAATAATATTTCACTAAAGAGAAATATTACAAAGAGAGAAAGAACAAATTACCAATGATAGAATGAACAATTACCAATGGTAGAAAGGGAAGTTGGTAACTTTGAATTACCCTGTGGGATGATTTACTAAAGAGGGGGGAGGGTCCCTTTTATAGGAAAAGAGCCCCCCCCACATCCCACACCATTTAGATGTGGGATTTATGCCATTCAACAATTTCATCACCACTTATATCAATTTATTCATACACCATAATAAACAACATGTACAACATACAATAGAAACTATGTCCAATCTCTAACTAGGACATCCAAGCCTGATCGAGTCATTTTTTATAAACCATCCAAATTAGGAGCAATCAATAATAAATTACATTCACATATCATACCAACTCTCATTTTGTAGCAACCCGGCCCAAAGTGCAAATTAATGGGTTAAGTCATCTTTTCAAAAGTTGTTAAAATGTTAAAAATCTATAGTTCATTCCTACTTATAAACAAAATTTTACCCTACTAGGTATTAGATGTGAGACTAAGTTGAGGGATCTTACAATCCACCTACCTTAAAAAATTTCGCCTCCAAAATTTCTACACTTAGCTCTTTGCTAGCCTCAGCCCACGACCTTCTTTGGCCTGTGACCACCAGCCTAACCAACTTTTCTAGTCCCGTCTACCATCTAAAACGGAACCAGAAGGTTCTAATACCATTTATAATGACCCAGTTCAAAGTGCAAACTAATAAGTTAAGTTATCTCTTCGAAAATAGTTCAAAGGTGGTTAACAAATTAAAGATTTATAGTTCATTCCTATATATTAATATGATCTTACCACAGTAATTATTAGATGTAGGGCTAAGTTAGAAAATCTCACACATTCGATCATATGATAGAATTATCAATATTCATCAATAATATACACACTACAATCATGTGAATCAATTCATTCACCATCTGACAATTTCACCATCCATTACAATGCAAATTCACATACTCATATCAATGATAAATAACACATAATGCAATTAGGTCAAAATCGGTATACCTTGTGACGGCGATCAACGATCATTTAGACATGATAGGGTGATGAGGTCCTATTCAGTTTTAGACATGATAGGATGATGAGGCCCTATTCGGCACATGGCAACATGCAAAATCGGACAAAGACCGGAGGCTTTGGTCAAGCAGCACAACATGGTCAACGACAGGTTATTGCTGCCGGCGGCTAACCAAACCACCGAAAGGATGACAAGGGGTGCTAACGGTCATGGCAAGGAGAGGACGGGACTAGCTAGCTGAGCAGAGAATTGGCGGCCAACTACTCCGACGAGTTGCAAGAAATAAACCCGACGATGAGGGCCGCTCAATGTAGGAAGAGGGACCCAAGAGGAGTTCGGCTAGGCTCCTACGTGGTCGGGATAAGTGGAGGAGAACCCCACCTCAGTCAAGTGATGATTGGCTGGCGGTGACAACGATCTCTAGCGGCGACTAAGCAACAAGCAATGGAAGAACTCTCGGTGAACCAACTTTCGTCGTCCCCAACAATGGCACGGGATCAGACAACATTGATGACAATGAGGTAGGGTCGACGACAAGATGACGGAGGCTAGCACCACCGGCGGTGGGGAGGCTGGAGGAGTTCCACGAGAGGGGCGGTGGCAAACGAGGGTTGGAGAAGGAAGGGAAGCTTTGGTGAGGGTGAGCAGTCGGTGGCGACAGTGAATGGGTCACCGGAGATGGTGGTCGACGGTGTCGTGAGGATAGCGTTGGGGTGGAGGTGGTGACACGGGGAGGAGAAATGAGTTGGAGAGAAATATACATACAGGGGTAGTTTTATAATTAAAATTTTGACTTGCTCCCGATTCAAGTATATAATAATAAATAAATTCTAAAAAAATTAAAATAATTTATAATAAAATACCATAAAATAAAATAATAGTATCCTAACTTGAATAACATGTTTTATGCTTACTAATTCATCCAAAATAATAAATAACACATCCTAATGTAATAAATGACTTAAATCTAATTCTACGATATATTCTATAAAATAAAATAAAAACTGGCATACTGTTATATATTCTAATAAATCATTTTCTTGTTATACTACTAACATTATCATCATATGCTAATGTACACATGACTTCATGGCTCATAACACACGACCGACCTCAACTCAGTTCACGTGTTCTGAAACTGACTTGACTCAAACCGATTAATTTATAAGTATACAACCCTAACTTGGATTATGGGTTTAACATATAATCAGAAGGTTAAACTAAGACCGGCATAGTTATCTATAAGACGTTGTGTTAGAATGTCAAAGTGTTGGAACACAATTCTCAAACTTATCGTTTTGCACAAACCCTAATGTATATATATTTATAAGGCACGAAGAGGTAGAATAAATGACAACGTCTTTTAGTCAATGACCATACATAAGAAGGTTGTATCCTTTAGAAGAAGGTATAACCTTTAGCCAACCACTAATTTAAATTAATTAATAATTTTTAACATCTCTCGCTCACGCATAGATGAACGAATGAATAACTTATTATACATCCAAATGGCATAAATCATCAATTTTTGCTTGTAATAATTTTACGGTGATTGAGAACTAAGTAGTTTTTAATATATAATATTATCATGAATTATATTAAAAGAAACAAAGGGAGTGGAAGGAAATTCAAGCTAAAGTAGTTCCATATTAACTCCGATGCTATTTTAAAGATTTAACTAAAACTCAATGCTCTAACTCAAAGACAAATGGGAGCAAAATTTAAATAATATAAAACAGATCTCAATGCTCGAACTCAAAGACAAATGGGAGCAAAATTTAAATAATATAAAACAGATCTGATCTGCTATAACTAATCGTCTCTACGAAAGCCTATGCATTCATGATGGAATAATGTTAATATCAGTTGCCTTCTGTGTACTCATTTAGTTAAATTCAGCTCGCTGAGAGTTTTTAGAAATTAGAATCAAAATGGTTTAAAACTATATTTATCTTTTTAGAAAAACTCCATATATATGCCCTTTGCAAAGAGGGGGAAAATGATGAGAAAATACACTCTAAAGAATGGGGATGTAGTGAAGCCTTACAGCTTTAGACTGCGTTAAAATATGGGGATAGATGTCCCAAGCCAATTGCATCCGAAAACGATGAGCAAAGCAACGGAAATTTGTATCGGCGTGAGTACCAAACTGTGCCCAATTTCCCAAGGAAACAGAACATGTCTCTCACGCTTTATAATATACGTATAGATTGTATGCATAATACGGCGTTTGGTTCCCATAGAAAAATTTTCATAAAATTTTAGATAATTTTATCATAATTTTTGTTTTATTACAATTATAAAAAGTGGCAAAATTGATAAAATTATATTTGAAGAAGAAAGAGAGAAGGATGAGCATTTCAAAATCAATAAATAGGGTTCAACCCGAAGGTTTCTAGAAACAGCCTTTACCACTTTATATTTTGACAATGTTTTACCAAACATTTGTTTTATCCGTTATTATTACCACTTTATAATTTGACGATAAATGAACACAAATTAATGGAACCAAACACCCTCTAAGTTCGGGTAAAAAACTGTATTTGTGAAGAGTGACGGGGGAAATTTCGTGAAAACATGGATGAGTGTGTTTTCAGGAGGGAATAGTTCATAGATATATTTGAAAGAAAAATACCATAGTGAACATATGTATTTAGTCTGCATTGTATATATGAAAGTACCTGGATCTAACTTCTTCACACTATTAAGTTTATTGGGAAGGATCTTCATGCGGTATTATCCTAGTAACAAGTGCCTTCAATATCCAAGTGATAGCAAGTTAACGATAAGTTTTCTTGAGAGGAATCTAAAATAGTTTTTTTTTCAAGCGAGGAATCTAAAATAGTTGATAACATCAAAGTGCTCCTTCAAAATTTACATCTGCACTATTCAACCACTTTGCTAATTTTTGAAATCCTCTCTAATTCTAAAATTCGCGAATGCGTCAAAATTTCAATTTCTTCAGAAATCATGAAATGCAGAGATAATTCCATGTAATGTATTAGGCTGCTTCCCACATAACCAAGAATTTAAGCAACCAAGCTATACCCATAATTTGGAATTCAATTTATTTAAATTGAACGATGAAAAAACTGTAGCCTCAACTACTGAGTCACAGATCTTAGCTACATTCCCATTTGAAACTGAACCAGCTCCAATTAATTGAAATTCACCTTCCAAACTTTCTTTAGAATTAGCTAAAAGATGTTTCACCTTCAGAACGAAGGTAATGTCAAACTGGTTCATATAAACCCAGTACATGCCCATCAGCGCACCGCATGGCCGCAACCTGAAACAAACAACTCAGATCATCAACAACCATATTACAGAGATGACTATAACATGAACTGCAAACTGCCCTTTGCAGATTATACACACTTCTACAAACCAACGCAAAGATATGTAGCAAACATAAAAACCATAATGTATGGAATGCTTATTTTACATTGAAGTTTTACCTTTCCATGTATCTCATACTTGATGGATCCATCAAGTTCAGCCCCTAATGCAATCAGCTTTGTCACGGTGGCATTGATGTCTTGGACAGTGAAGGAGAGCATGGAGGAGTAGCCCTTGTGAATGGCAGCATCGCTAAACAGAATAAAAATGCCTTCACACGGACATCATAAGTACTACCAACTCAATTTTTCACTCTACTTATAAGCATTTCGTCGAACATAGAAAATCCAGAATTTGAAAGGGTGACAAAGTAGATTATTTATTGTAAACCAACCTTTTTGATTCCATGAGGGCAAGTTTAAGGGATCCAGATTGAAGTTCTGCCCATCTGTAGGTGCACGCATTGATGGTGAATCCCAAACCTTCTGAGTATAAACGAGTAGCTTTCGGGACATCCTTGTGTAGTTGAAGCAACCATCTGAAGGTGGCCATGACAACAAAGAATGCCCACCCCCAAATCCTTGACCAAACTAATGCAATCTAGGATTGTGCCTTATACCCATATTAAATATGATTCTGCTTTCTGTTTATATGATAAAAAAAAAAAAGAGATGTCAAAAGAGTGAAGCGATCAATAGGTGAAGCATGTCATCATACATAATTCATAGTAATACAATTTCCATGGTTTGAAAAATAAATTCAGACTGTTAATCCCGTACCCGCAACCATGCCGGATTTTAATCCAGTTCGCAATATGCATGGTCTAACCAAGTTCAACCATGCTGAACCAAATCTATGACATTAATTACAAGTCACTCAATGACCTAGTAACCAATCAAACAAATGTCAGATGCAAGCCATTCCACAATTAAATTAGAAGTTGTAGCAACTAACAAGTATAAATATGTATGAATATATGACACAAATCTAGCCATCATAATTTCTCTAATAGAAGACATTGATGAAACTTCTATTCTTTATTAAAAAAAAACTGAAACAAAAAAAAAAAAACTTTCCCAATAACAACATTAAATAAAAAGGAAGAAAATCAATTAAACAACAAATCAAAATTTTTACCGGTGAACAGTAAGCGTACATTCACGTCAGGGTCTAAAGGAGATGTAGGTAGCAGGCAAGAGTTGGAGGCGAGACTTGAGAGCCGACAATGATGAAGTTTCCGGCGGGGATGAAGTCACCGGCGGCAGGCAAGGGGCGAGGTAGCGCATGGGCAAGATGCGGGGATGAAGTCGCCGGCGGCCAGCTAAAGGCGTGACCAGGGAGAAAACGGTTTTACATCGAACCGGCCGGTTCGAATATACCCCCCGGTTCGCCCGTTTTTGCAAAAACCAGAGGCACCAGACCACTGGACCCGATTCGAATATACCACCGGTATGCCCGTTTGCACCAGACCAGGTTTAATTCACTGCAACCCGGTATACCGGACCGGATACCCAATATACCGGATTGGACTGGCCTGCTCGGTCCGATATTCAAAACTAACCAAATGCTAATTTTAATTTTGTTAACTGGGATGACCTAAAACCGAGAAACGCATGGGCAGGAGGAGCACATCAGAATGTCGGACAGTGGCCATGTCCACCATTTCCTCCTTTCTTCACTACTCTAATATACACAATTTGTAACTTAAAGTGTAAGGTGGAGGTTAAAACAATGGCAAGTAAGCAATCCAGGGGCAAAGGAATTATACAGTGCTCATGACTTAACAAATACAAGAGACTTCGACAACGATGCACAAATATTGCACCTACTCTAGCCAGTTGGAGCTGGCCTGCCTACTCATTTAACATTTGAACCTCTTAGCCTAGCATTCTGTCCTTCTAACCTTGCTTCAAGCAACTTTGCCTTCAAGGAGTTCTTCGTTTTCCTCTTCCCCTTGGAGGAAGAACAGTCAAATCTTTCAATAATGTCAGGAGAAGCGTGATGCATGCTCCATTGCTGCACAGGGCTTGCCAGCCCACAACCAGCCCTGGGAAAATTATCACCAAGATTCATGGTGGAATGCCCCCGTCTCCTCGACAAGAAAACACCCGACTCTTCCTTATGATCATTATTAGGATGGTCCTTCGCATCAAGATGGGTTAAATCCTTAACTTTTTCGTTACATTCAGGAGACCCATCATGCTTATTCTTCTTGGCCTCACCAGTTGCCATAGCTTCATCAGGTATTCTTTCTTCTATGCTAGCCATGGTATTGGGATCACCCAACTTAGACCTCTCAATCTCGATCTCTCCCTCAAGTTCTACTTGAAGTAAGCGGCGACTCTTCATTTTCATTTTCACTTGGGAATCATCTAGCTCATTGGGTTTGACAACATCTGAATCTGCAGCAGTTTTGGCTGTTTCTCCATGAACTCTCAAATATCTACTTGCATCCTTGACATCATTAATTTTGTTTATCTCGGCATAGTGAAAATCACCAGCCACAGAGCCTGTGTCCCCGGCATCATGAGATGGACTAATGGCTCCATTTAAGTTAATAGATTCAAGGGAGTGCCGCCGCCGGGAACTGACCCCTTTAAAATTTTTGACATATGAACCTTCATTTGTGAGTGAATTACCTTCTTTAGCTGTAAGGAATGCTTCAATTTCACAATTTAACTTGTCAACAGACGTCTCCTTCTCAAGTTTACTCTCACCATCTGCATGCTTCATTTGTTCTCTTCCATCCAACCATGCTTCAGCAATATGCACTATGAGTTTATCATCGTCTGACCCAGTGTAGTCCTTTTCGTATTTATGCCTCAAAGCACGTATATCTCGTTCGTAGACTCCCACTACCTTTGCAAATTTGTCACACAACTCTACCAGCAATATGCGGTCCTTCCTTTCCTTTTGAAGCTCGTTCAAAGATTTTGACAATATGGTTTTAACATCATGCAACTCCTTAGCTAGCTTTCTATGCAAATTCTCTGAACGTCTCCTCAGTTTCCTTTCATCTTCAAGCTCATTCTTTACAGATTGAACTGCAGCCTTTATCTTCTCTTGCTCTTTTGTTTTTCTGATCAATTTGTCCTCCATGAGTTGCTTCATCAAATCACCAACTTCATGTTGGTCAGCCTGATGCTTCTGCAGTAGCTCGTGTATGCGGGCTCGAGCATGATGCAATTCCATTTTAAGTGCTCTCACCAATGCAGTATTTGAGGCATGTTGTTCTTCGAGGGTCCAAATTCTATTCAGCACTTTCAACAGCTCTGCCGATGTTTTAAGGCTATAGCTAGCCTCCGCAAGCCGCCCTTTGAAGTCAAGAGAACTAGTTGGTGTGAGAGGTGGTTTATAAGCAGCAACCTGGAGGAGAACAAATAAACTTACATCTGCAATATGTACAAGAGTAACAACTAACTGCATTTACTTCTTGTGATAAATTAAGTCAAATTGCCAAAAATTCAACCACCAATCCACTTAAATGAGGTAGGTTCTTATTGAACAATGCATTACCTCCATTGAGCTACTATAGCTAGTAGGGGAAACAGGCTGTAGGGTATGGCCATTCTGTTCTGAAGCTCTATTATAATGCATTGACAATTCTGCTACATGCCTCCTTGAGCTACTTGCACTCGCGGGCTGAGGCCAGATGAAGGCACACTCAATTAAATTAGAATATCAAATCAACAAAGCAATATAGATAATGCGTAGTTATTGTTCATAGTGGAAAAGATACAAATGACACTAAAAACAAAATAAACAAATTTCAAACATGAATAATGATGGCATACAAGACATATCTAGTAATAATTTGTAAGACTGTGATCAGCTTTGAGCAACTTAGACTCTACACATGTAACATTTTATAAAATATCAACTCACATGTTAACAAATATTACAAATTTTACTTTTTTGACATAGCACAGATTAGAACAATCTCTAATCCCTATTATATCTCCCAGGCTTCTCCCTTCTCCATCCAAAAAATATATTTGACTACTAAATTTCAAATATATTTATGAAAAAAAAGAGACATCAACAGCACATATAACCAAGACAATTACCCTGAGCCCTACAACAAAAACAGAACAAGGTCACACAAACCACTGAATTCTTAGCAAGCACAAACCATGACTAATTCCCATTCCAACATGTCAATCAAAAAAAAATCAGTAACTGAAGAAAGCCATCATCACAAAAAAAAATGCACAAACCTTTGAAAACACATCAATTCTGTAAAAACCTCACAAATGGTACATTGCCCTCTATTTTTCCAACAGATCTATATCCATTTGCACTTGTACACACAATGAGTCATTCACTGAAACAATCGATCATCTTCCAACCACAAAATCCACCACAAACCTAAGATAAGAAGCCGATCAATGCTTCCCTAACACATCAATAGACCTCAAAACCACCCAAACGAATCCCCATTTGACAAATTCCCTGATATGAAGCAGAAGCAAATTCAATAAACCGAAGAAGAGATCAGATTTCTCCAACCTGCACAGGCGGGCTATGTGTACCATCGACAAGAACATCCTTTTCTCGACGATGGCGCCCCCTCTCCGCCGCCCGACTCATTCTATCCGGTGACCGCCGGCGATTCACCTCTGCGCCCAAAAGCTCACGCCTTCGGGGTAATGGAGGTACACCCAAGCTCACGCGCGACCGTCCATGGAGGACTGCGTGGCCAATCACCGCCGGCCATGCCCTTGCTTCTTGCTCGAAAAGCTTGGTGCTTTGTCCGCCATTGCTGCAGCCTCTTCTTCTTCTTCTTCTTCTTTAAATTGGGCGTCTAAAGGCTCCGACTTTGGCAATGTATAAGACTCCGGCGACGGGGGAGTGAGCTCCGGTCATGATTCCGTCGGAGACGATGGCATCTTTATTGATTTTGTTGATGTGATTAGTTCATAAAAAAAATATTTAGGCTAATTTCATACTTGTTATGACTTTTCTAAAACTAATTACACTTCTTAATTAAGCTTGCCGTCTTCTATCAAAAACTACGTTTGGTTATGTAATGCATTAACTTCTTTTACAAAAAGGTTATTTAGAGGCTAGTTTTATAAAAATTAGTGAGTAAAGTTATTATCCTCGGCTAATTATTTATTAGCTTCTGTGATTTCTAGATACTAATTTTATCCGTAATTGATCAGCAATATTATTTTTTGTTCTTAGGGGGAGGGAAATTGATATGATTATTTATCTATATACAAGTTTTTCTTACAATTATTTACAATTTAAATGATCTTCCTTTTACATTAGTAATAATATTCGGACATTTTAAGGAAGGCTTTGCTCTAGCCAAACATCGAACCACTAAAAAGAATTAGGGGTGTAAACGTGTCAAACCTTCTCGCGAGTTTTTTGCGTTTGGCTCTTTTCGGCTCGGCTCGGCTCGCGCTCATTAATTTTGTGTTCGAAAAAAATATTTGGCTCGAAATGAATAAGCTCGTTGAACAACGAACAAGGCTTGAGCAAAGAAATATTCAGTTCGGCTCGGCCGAAACTTGAACTCGATGTATTCAAACTTGAAAAAATATTCGGCTCAGCTCAGCTCATAAATACTATTGAGCTCACATTGAGCTTATATAGTGTTCAATTTTTTTTTTAATCTTATATAAGTCAAGCACAAAAACATTTGTTAGGCTTGAACTCGGCTCAAACCAAGCCCAAATACTAAAAAATTTGGATAAGCTCGGCCCGACTCGTTTACATTAAAGCTTTGCTCATTTATATTAAAGTTCATCTCAACTCGTTTTATATCAAGTCAAACTCAAGCATACCTTTATTCAGCTTGGCTCGGCTTATATTACACCCCCTAAGAAGAACCATATATTGTGATTGATGGAATATTGAGATGGGGTTATAAAATAAAGCGACTATGAACATAGTTTTAAATATCAGCTGTGCCATTGCAATTTAATTCGTAAAGGTTTAATTTTTTGTATTATTTTTTTCGATATTCGATTTTTTAGTATGAATTTCTATATTTGATTTTTTGATGAAAATTTTATTATTTTGACAGGTATTTAATAAAATATTGATGATAAATTACATTTCTAAAATTTAACAAAGTATTTTATTTAAAATTTTAGAATATTTTCAACCCAATTCGACCCTATTAAATTAAATATATCTCGTACAACCCAAAAATCTATTAGTATTTAAAACTATAATGGGATAGTTGTTACTTAGGGTTATTAAACGAGCGAGCTAGCCGAGCTTAACTCGTGCTCGAACTCGGCTTGAGATCGAACTATTTTTCAACATATATGCTTGCAATTGACTCGAATATTTTTTATAGTTCTCGAGTTTGACTTGAGCTCGGATACAATTAAAGTGTTTAATTTTGACAGTTTGTTCATGAGCTCAATTATAAAGCTCGTAACCAGCTCAATTAACTCTCTTGTGAGCTCGATTACAAAAATATTTCACTTAAAATATGCAACCAGTGTGGAGTGATTAATATGAAGACCTACCATCTAAGCTATCACACTATATTGTTAGTATATTGTATATAAATAAATAAAATTAATTACAACTAAAATTATTAGTATATATATAGACTATCTTATCGAGGGTAGATAATATTTTTGTCTCAAACTTTAATCTCGATCATTCAATTACAAGAATGGCCCAAATTTAATAAAAATAAAAAATAAAAAATAAAACACCCCTACCTCCACCATCATTTAGTATGCAGTTAATAATAATATTTATTTATGATTTTAAATGTATATTAAATAGACAAGTGAAATTATATATATTATTTTATTATTTTATCGAATCAAATTCAAGTTATAACCGAATCGAGTCGAATCGAACATTGCTTTACTCAAACTCAACTCATAGGATTTGAGTTCAAATTGAGTTCAAGTTCGAGCATTTAAATATCGAGTTTCGAGTCGAGTCGAGCCGAGCCGAGCTGAATGTCAAATACTCATGAGCTGGCTCGCTCAATTATCAACCCTATTGCTACTTCGGAGAGGTAAGATATGTCATTATTAGTTAAGAAGAAATATATATATTTCAATGTATAATTATTATTATTTGGGTATATGCGGCATGACCCGTCAGATAATTAAAGATTTGGTCTACAATTTTTTGTAAAACATAGAAAGATGGGAAAATACCGGTAGCTAGGACGTGGAAGCGATCAATGGACGAAGAGTCATGCAATGGGAACATGATGGGCCTCGTTAATATTCTAAGTTTGGGCCCTGGAGATTGCTGAAAGCCCAAATATTCGGCCCATGAAATCGATGCTCCTTGGTTAGGCCGAAGGAAGGAGAGGCGCATCCACGATTTTTTTCGAAACTTTTTTATAAAAGTCTCCTCCCCCGATTTCTACATTTTGGTGTACTCCAATATTAACTTCTCGATTAGCTAAATAAGCTACTTGATATACGGCTAAGAAGTCGTGGTTTTAAAGTTAAGGGGGCGGGTGTGAACGTGAGTTGATGATATAAGGATTACTTCTAAAATAAACAATTTTTCGGGCTGATCCAATGGCACGTCACAGTTGTTTGCTATGTAGAGTTTAGAAGCTTTTTCTGGGTCAGTGTTTTTTTTTTTCAAAGCAGTCATGATGTGTTCCATTGCATATAAATACTGTTTACCACCAATACATTGTCAAACTTGTGGAAAATCCATTCATCTGCCGAGCAAAAGTCTGAAAAATGACAATGACAATTCTATAATAACGCATGAATTGTGAACTCCTTTGACTGCTATTAAGTGACCAGACCATTTGTATTCTTCTCAACTCCATATTTCAACATGCGCATCAAAAAAAAAAGCGGCTCTCAGTCAAAGGTATTCCCGCTCCCAGTATGCACTGTCCAGGCATGAAAGTTTGCGGCCACCGAACTACTTTTTTCAACTTCAAGAATATAAAGTCTATCCACTGATAAAACTCATATTAGTGCATATAATTATATCAAAAAAAAATGTACCCTCTTTAGGTAAGCAATTATATCCTGGGAAAATCACAAGCAAAGTTCTTATAAGAAATTAAGTAGTCCCACTCCAAAATCAGCACATCCCAGATGGGGAGTTGGGAATGGTTAAGAGAACAGCCAGTAAATGAACATCCCTTTCAAATGGGACATCTCATTTGCCCACCAAGTAACAAATGAGTCCCCTTCTAAACAATTTTTATGGAAATGGAATTAAGAAGGAAACATGGCCCATTTGATATATAAGATCTTTGAGATTAACTAAACCAAAGAAGTTGAACCACATTTTTATATCATTTGATGCAATAGTATGCCCAAACAGGAGTAGAATTCTCCTGATCATTACTCAAGAACTCAACATAACTGGAAAGAAGTGGCAAAGCTTTTGACTTTCGGCGGATATGATAACTTGTCAGGCACCAACATGACCAACGGGATAACAGGTATGCTTTCATTTTCATGTGAAGGCGTCGGAAACCCTGATACACATGGATTGATCCAGTATAAGAATCAAACTCGGATCTTGTCCTAGCAGCTTTTGGCATGAGACAGCCATCAACAAGTGAGACGTCCATCTCACAAATAGTTTGACATGGTTTTGAAGATAAGTTCAGCAACAGCCCATTCAACATAAAAGTACAATAGTAAAGCATATTTAATAATCTATCTTTGCCACTTCATAAAGAAAAAGTCCCTGCAAGACTCGGATCCTATTTGAGACACAAGAAAGATGAAATCGCGGCAGGAAAAAAGGATTTTTACAAACTGGGTAATTATAAGATAAAAGCATATAGTAGCTTGAAAGCTGCAATGTAGATTTTCTATTAAAAAAATGCATATTTTCCTGATATATCTGAAATACAATTGGGAAGGTTTCATCCTTTCACAATTCACAAAGTACTGTATAAGTGGAGTAAAAAAGGAGGTTCAAAGGTTAGCCAGGATTAAGGTGATACCTCAAGCCTGGGTTCAAAGCTAAATCCAGTGAAAAGCTGAAGAGGAAATCTTTTACTAACAGGACACTTTTGAGACCATTTCCACAGCTTTTGATTCATGTCAAAAACAAGTAAGGCAGGTGCACCATAACTCTGAATGTAAATTAAATCGTCGGTTCCACTACTCGCAAAAACATCATCAAACTCTCCAAAACCTTGGAAAAATTTGTGAGGCATTCTTGAAACCTCTTGCCACTCTCTTTTACAAAGTTTCCAGATGCCAATACCTTTTATTATATCAGAACGATCCGGCTTCCCAATGCCTCCAACCATCACAAGTTCGTCATTTAGGTTCATTAGCCTGCCACATGTAAGAGCACATGGAACTGGAACACAGTTTCTCATAAGAGAAATATGGGAAGATCTTGAAACATCATACATTACCAAGCTGTGGCGGCTTTCAGATCCACCAACAACACTGCTTGAGTAGATCAAGAAGTAAAATGTTCCATTGCACATCACACTTTCATCACCTCCCCTCCATCCTGTCAATACCTCTGATTTGGAAGTCTCCCAGGACTTAGTTCGCGAATTATAGATACTGATAGAGAGATCCCAACGCAGGTAATCATCAGGCACTTGTTTGGATTTAGCAACAACGACATTGTATTCACGAGATTTACGATCCACAGACATTGCAAGAGCGCTGTAATCCGAACACTTTGGACCTGGTGGATCATCAAGTCTCTTACATATCTTTGTGATGGGGTTACAAACGAAGAGCTGGCTCCTAGTATTACTATCCATGAAGCAAACTAACCCACATGACGAAGCAAAAAAACAGTTTGGATCCTGGATACAAGGCAGGTCAAAGCTATACCATTTTCGAAGAATTGGATCATAAGCATAACCTCCAGGGTCATCACTGCTGGTGAACATAAAATACCACGGCCTCTGTACCAACACATTTGACAAACTCCATAAAAACCTGTTCGACGAGACAATTTCTCGCCACCTTTTACACACAGATCTAGCTCTAAAAATGCTTGCAATTGGTAGGCATGCAAGGATTCGTTCTATAAGATCATCCGGTAAAATTAAATCCATAGAAACTTCAGGCTCATTACATATCTCCTCTGTCAAAGTAGAATAGGAAGCAAACTCTCCAGCATCTTTGATTGAATACTCAGACTGATAATCAAACCAGGATGTTTCACCCTCCATTGTCCAAGAAGTGACTTCAAAGAGCAGGAAACGGAAAATCTAGAGAACAAAAAATGGAATGCTTAGGAAATTTTTAGTTGATTCGGGATGCAACAAATATGAAAAATAAATAAAAAACTCATCTCATTGTAGACTTTTGATGAACAGTACAGATCATAATTTTTTCTACAAAAATAACAGAATCCACCGAGCAGAGTCAAATTAACAAACAGAAAAACACAATAGAGTTGAAATCCACAAGATCCCTTAAGTAGACCACCACCAATTACAAAAACTCAAGCATTTGCGCAACTCAGACACACCATTGTATCTTCTGCTATGTAAAAAGGGCACATCTGAAGACATACAACAAAGCAATTTGTTCAAAGTACAAACCCTTCCGGATAATGCAATCATTAAATCAGCAGTAAGGTCCATCGTTGAACCACACAAAACAAATCCATCCCACCATAAACAGACTAGGCCAAAAAGCAAGCATCTACATACAGTCTGCGCATTGAGGAAATCAGACGGAGCAAAGCACAAACGCCGCTTATTCATAAACAATCACATCTAAAGAAGCAAATGCAACAGAACTAACATATTAGTCAGAACTCAGAAGAAGAAGAAGAAGAAGATGTCCAATCCCCTTTTGATAAGATTTGTCCATAACCCCAAGAGAAACTCCACCTGCAGCAGCATAAACAACAAAGAACATGATCAATCTTCCAACATGTGTCACAAGATAAAGCTAAACAACCACTCAGCACACACAGCACAAAACAGGACCTACCCTCTTCCACCCGCCCTTCATCCCAACAACCCACAAAAACCTTACACCAAGGAAAGGCGAAAAATAAAATAAAAGTCTCCTCCTTGCTCCTGACCCAAGGCCTCCAAAACCCAAATAGGTCCCCAAGGGGAGCCAAGCCACAAATGGCAACCAAGACCACTTTCTCACATCCCCGTCGATGCAAGGATGGAACAGTGGTAGTAACCCACAGGGGAACCTAAAACGACAGGCCTATTAAATGAAAAAGATGGCAGTTTGCTTTGGCACCAGATGCTGGGTGGGAGGAGGACACAGACCAGGCGCACAGATTAGTACAGTGTGGTGGATGGATTATGTGGGCCGCATACATGCATATACATGTATATAGACCTACATAGATGTATGTAGATGTACAGATATAGCTCTCGAAGTTTTCAGTTACAGAGCTGCTAACCGAGCAGCGACCTTTTTCTGCTCCTCCACCTCCCCGGCCCCGACCGGCACCGCGGCTCACCTTGTTGAGCGGGGTTGCAGGGTATGGCGATTGCTGAACAAAGCATGAAAAAGATGGTCACCAGGCTGGTCCACAGCTTTAGCTGTCGTCTTTTACGTGTAGGTTTCCGTGGTTGGTAAGGCAAGTCACACACACGACCCACGAGTATCATCCACCTCTGCAAGCCACACTGCGTGACAAACTTGCATGTGCGTTCGTATGAGGTGGTGGGTGAGGTGGTAGGAGGCGAAACAAGGGGATGGGGAAGGTCTGGGGAGAAGGCTTGGATGGCGTTTGCCGGCATGCCCATGCTGCGAGCAACAACTTAACAATAGTTTTTGGATGGTTTGTTTAATGGAGGTGGCGTCTGTTCCATGGTTGTCGTTCACGTTGCTTGTTCGGCGGTGGTGGTCGGGTGCTGAGAACCCCTCGTTGTCCTTGTTTTTGTTGCGGTGTGGATGTAACTATATGCGATATTTATATATATATAAGGCGAGCTAACACAAGCTTTTACGACATTTACGAAGCTCCCAGCCTCTTTCTTTTGTGTTTCCAACGTGGGAGGGCTCCGTGGGAGACAACAAGAGGGAAGAATGGAAGCATATCATACGAGTCTTGGGCACGACATGGAATTGCGGATTAAAGTATTGCAAGGATCCAACTTTTGTACAGTTAGGAGAAAAGTAGCCCAGAACTATAATTGAAGAAACATGGAAAAAAAAAAAGTGGTTTATACTCCCCCTTTCCAGGCCAGCCTCTTGCAGCAGAGTCAGACCTCACTCTTCCTCCATCCTTTAACGTCAAAATCAAACAAAAAATGGCTTTGACTAAACTGCTCTTTCATTCTGAGCGTAATTATTTAACTGAGAATTGGTTGCTGTCAACGACTGTTCTACATGTTACTACGAAAGAGGTCACATCTGCAGACGACAGTGCCATTGGATACGAAGCCGGCTTTGATTGCTCGCTGCGTTTCAGAATAGCCTGGCCATACATCAGTGACGTCTGCTCATCTTCTTTTAACTACACCACAGATTCACAATCTCTTGCTCCTGTTTTGAAGCCCGGCCAATTAATGTGTTGCAGCGTTACTTTTATGTTTTTTCTTTGGATTTCGATTAATTAAGTGGGCATGAGGAACAGAGTGGGTATTAATAAATTCAACGCTGGTGAGGTTGTGCAGAGGGAAGGGTACAGAAAGATCAAGCACATCAAAGGAAGCAAGACGGGTAGATCTATGTCCGTCAAAATCAAATAGTTTCGGGTGAATTTTCGCATTATTTTAATTGCTATCCGATTTTTTAATATTAAATTTTCACAAAAATCCGATATTAATGATAAAATTTATTTTAAATATTTAATGACATATTTTATTTTAGATTAAAATTTAACCACTTTGACCGGGTTGAGCCAAACTTATCTCAGGTCACTTAAAAATCCAATATAATCACCGATATAATATTTAAAGATATGAATGGGCATGTTTAATATGTAAATATGTATATTTTTTCAAATTTATAAAAATTAAACTTGGTTAGAATAATTAAAATTTTATCAAGATATTGGCTCAAAAGGCAAGAATTAATAAGCACGGCAGAAATTGTATTATTTTATTTATTATGTGATTTTGTTTATCTTTTTGGGTTTGTTTTTTATTTATTTTTTGCCTTGTTCAAAGTGTTCATCATCTTTAGTTTTCTATAATTCACTACTAAATTTTTGATAAATTGATTTCTGATTTCTTGTAATTTATTTATAATTTCCTTTGCCTTTTTGTTCTCCTTTATTGTTATTTTTTATCTTTTCATAATTTTTGCATCAATTCTATGTTTTTTCAAAAATTTATTTTTTTTTGCGTATTTTTACTTTCTTCTCACTTATATTTCAATGATTTGCCCCCTACTATGATCACTGTATTATTTCTCACATATTATCTTAAAGTTTTTCACAAGTCTGATGATGTTCAGAAGCACTAATCTGTATCAATTAAATTTTAATAGTTTAAATTTTGTAATAATATTTTACGCTCACAGTTCAATTAACTTCAAATTATTTTAAACACTTGACACTTTTTAGTAATTTATATGTTTAACAAATATATAATATTAATCCATTTAAACAACAAAACATTGCTCGAGACTTTACAACCAATTGATAATAATAATTCTATATTAACTATCTATT
>JAVDBV010069589.1:0-28792 GCA_032619315.1 Piper longum
GCAAATTCCATCTTCCTTATATATATATATATATATATATATATATATATATATGAACACAAGATATTACATACATGTATCACTAAATAAAAACAAATTCGTCATGTATGAACTCAATTAAGCCTCAACTTAGAGTATAGTCTGTGATCGGTTAACTCTTAATCGGATAAAAAGACGACAATTTTTTTTTTGTAATTAACAATTATCTTCAATCTAATGACCAATTCCATGCATAAATAAACCATACTGTGTTCAGGCACATGATTTTTGTTCCTGCAAACCATTCTTCGCTTCATGACAAGTTGAATTAGAGATTAAGGGGCTCGGTGGGACGAAAGGCACCCTTGCCATGCAAAGAAACCGTGCAAATATAAAAATAAATAAAAATAAAAAAGTCGCAACCGAGGAATAACATACGAGATTTTTTACGTGGTTCATTACGGTTCAATTAGAATTCTTATGTTAGTCCACAGTTGTTTGATAACCACTAATTAACTATTTTCCTCTGATTTTACACTTTAAACAAAATACTTTCTCGTCAAATATTTGCCTTTGAGATCTTCAATTCTACTTTTAAATAAATTTGCCTTTGAGATCTTCAATTCTAATACTCTACTTTCTCGTCAAATATTTAAAATAACCCCACCACTGCGTCTGGAGTGTCGAAAAATGGTGGGGTAAAAAGTTTCGCCTCAATCTAAGGTCTGAACAACCTTCAAATTATTTTTGGAGTAATAAGGTACTGAACCAGAAATTTTGGATTGGTTCAGAGCATGTAAATACTAGACCAGACTAGTGGTATATGCGGTCTTCAAGAAATTTTGGGTGTGTCTAGCTGCAAGTGGCGTACGTTGCACCAGTTCAAAACCCAGTTCTTGGAGGGTTGCACACATTGTCTAGCTTCTTGTCAATTCACTCGACAACTCTTCGTGGTCACGAACACAACAGACGTGAGGATATGATCAACAAAAAATGGGCCCGATGTGTCTAGCTAGAGTAAGAGCAGTGCAACAGTGAATTTTGTGGTTTCGGCGATGGCTTTTCCAACGGACAATGATTGCCCAGATCAATAGGCCTTCGACTAATGAGTGGTTTGAAGGTGGTTTGGTGGTATGAGATAGATGTGGGTAGTGGTGGCGAGGTCGAAAAGTTATAGCGAATTTGATATAGTTTTTGGCGACGATTGCAACTTAAGGCGGTAGATCTTGGGTATAATTCATTTTGAATCTTGGGTCTAGACCCACTTGTGTATTCTATTAACATTTCACATCAAATTCTAAGTTTTGACCCATTTGTTGCACATATTTAATATCTAAATATATTTACTAAAACATACATCTTAACTTCTCATCATTAAAAATTTTGTTACTGACATCTTAACTTCTCATCATTAAAAATTTTGTTACTGACACAGATAATGTATTTTCATACCTCGTATTTCATCACATCATTTTCAATAAAAGCATCATAAATATGGTATTAAAAATTTTATTGTCTAACATGTGTGTGCAAAAGACATCATTACATGACTCACTCCCCACTAGAGTAAATATTACGAAATAAATTTTAAAAAATATATAAAATAAATATGATAAAATATAAAATAAAATAAAATATGCTAAATAAAATAAAATGACATGTTATAGACCTATTAACACACCCAAAAATAATAAATAACGCGTCTTAACGCGGTAAACAACATAAAAATAATTCTACGATCCACTATACATATAAAAAAATAAACTAACACACTCCCATATATTCTGATAACTATTTTTTTTTTCTATTTTATTCATGACGTTATCATCATATACTTAGGTACACATAACCCTTATGGCCCATACACATGACCGGCATCGGCTCAACATGTGTGTTTTGAAATTGACTCGATCTAAATAACGGTCGAACCGACTGGTTGAGTCATGAGTTTTACATTATTGGAGGCGGCTATGTAGACATAGGCAATTTAGGCTGGTCGGAAGGAGGTCTGCAAGTTGGTCGCTTTTTGCCGCAAAACTGATTCAGCAAACAGGTTGTGGGAAACTTTCCGGTGAGGGTGGGCCTCGCCAATGGCCAATGCCAGCTAAGTTCTGTTCACGATTGTAAGGAGAATCCGGTGGATGTTGTGAAGTGGCTAGAAGCGGCCTGGACAGGCCATAAGTACATGGGCAAGATGGCCGCTTAATGTTATTTTTCAATCCAGTAGGGGGCTTTTTTTGGCTTTTTTGAGCGAGGGTGTCTATTGACGACAGTGGTTCTTGGCTGGATGTTGCCCAAAGCACTCCAAACTACAAGCTATACGTCTACGGTCTTGTGGGTCGCCGGAGATGGATCTCCTACAAGGGGTTCTTCCCCTTTCTTCCCTTCTCAGTTTCTTCTTCTTCTTTCCTTTCTTTTTTCCTCTCTCTCAACACATGCCTTTTTTTTAGTGCACGTGCATGAAGTATTTATAGGGGTTTAGGGGAGCGGTTCCACAACTCAAGGCTTCATAATCCTCACGCCTCTTATCATGCCTCTTATCTTCTCCTTCTTATATACTCCCCTTGTGGTGGAGTTGCTATAACCAATTCACTTAAAGTAGGAGAAAGAGGTGGGCATGAGTTATCGAACTCAAATACTAGAAGACATGTCATATTTGTCCCCATTCAGTATGCTTAATCAAAACATTGATTAACTAACATCAATTATTATTAAAAGTCATGAACACCTATTCATACGGATACTGATCCAACCCAGCTAAAATTGAAAATATAGAGATGGCCATGCACAAGGAGCACCCTAATGATAAATTCACATGCAAACCTCATGTATATAAGTGAGAGATGTAATATTCTACCGCAGCTTAATGGTGAGCTAAAATGGTGCATTCATTAGCGTGGTAGCCCACGACCCAGCTGATATCAACTGCCAAACTTAATGCAGTTGGGTGCGAGCGGCCATGCAGCGCCGCCTCCCAGCCAAGAACAACGAAATCAACAGAAAAAAAAAAAAATGAAGATGGCACGGCGCAAATTCCCTTGCCATCCTCCTTACGAGTGCCAACTCTTCAGAAAAAGAACTTTCTCACGAAGACACCCAACATCCAAACAGATCATGCATCACAAAAACGAGAGATAAAATCAAACGACCACTGACCGATCTAAGAAGAACATACCAGCCTAACTTATATGCATGACCATGATTACGAAAGGAAGAATGGAGAGAGAGAGAGATAGAGTGTGAGATGTACCGATCAAGATGAGAAGGGAGAGAATCGGTGAGACCTTGCAAACCCAAGGCAAGGGGAGGGAAAATAGATGACAGTAAAGGAGGATGTGGGAAAAGAATTGGTCACTTTTGCTGTTGTTTAATTAGTTTACAATATAATTATTTATTTCTGATTAGTAAAAATTTATTTTTTTTATTGTAATTAAGATTTATTTTGAATTCTTTAATATTTTTTTATTGTAATTAAGATTTTTTCCCGAATATCATCTGATTATTTTATAATATACCATTTTATTTCTATTAATAAAAATATCTCACTTTTCTAGTGTAATTAAAATTTATTTCTAATACTTTGATGCATATTTATTGTAATGAAATTTATTTTTAAATTTCTATTATAATTAAGATTTATTTCAAATCATCTCTCTAATGGAATGTCACCAGTTGTAAATAAGATTCACAAGTTTACTAACCCAGCAAGAGTTCACATAACATCCAAATGGGCCTTGTAAATACATGGGCTTGGGCTTTAATATTGGGCTTGTGTCACTAACCTACCAAACAAACTCAATCTATCTCAACACTCTTCCGCCTCTCGCCGGCGAGAGGAGTCGCCTGCAGCCATGGCGACGGCGACGAAGCCATGGCGTTGGCGACGAAGCCATGGCGTCCTTGAAACCCCTCGAGCAGCGTAGGCACTCGCCTATTCCCGTCCAAAGTTCGCTTCTTTGGCTGTGCTTTTGATGCCGATGGATTGATTGAGGGGTGGTTCGTGGAGTTGGTGTATGCTGAATCTGAGCTCTTTCTGGTGTCCCTCGTGATATCATACGAATATGTTACATTGTGGTGTTGCGTTTGTGTGTGATGATGTTGATGCTATGCGTACTTGTGCTGATATGTTGTATTGTTTTATATATGATTTGTTGTGGGAAGAATGGATGTAGCTTCAATCTTCTTACTTCAAATCGTCTGGACCATAATGTTAGCCATGTTAATAGTTTTGTGGCTGTAATTTTAGCCATGTTTACAACTGTAGCTCTAAGAATTTGTGTCTCCTTCTTCTTCTTCCACCGTATCCGAGATAGTGTCAGTGAAAACTAAGACATGTGATTATGAATTGCAGTGGTTTTGATGGCCGGATGCCCTTCCTGGCTCCGACCCTTCTCCAACTAGTGACGTGTGATATAAATGCATATGATCTTGTGTTTCAATTGCTTAGTATTTTTTGGGGGCGATTCTGTGTTAGGATATTTTCTCCACGAGCATTTTAAGGGCGATTGAATTTTCATTGATTGGATTGGAAGATTACAAAGGTGTTATATATCCAAGACCCGAATACACATATGTTAGTTCTAAACATGCCTAATTTATACTTCTATTCTCAATTTTATCCTTTACATTAAGATCCCCTTAAGTGAGTCAAAGATAAAATGTCGAGCTTGAACACATCTATAAAGGACGTAATAGTAATACTTTTGTATACACATCGGCTAACTAAATTGAGGTGGGGACATATTTGTGTGTAATTTTTACAAAGCTACTTACTCTTTAATATAGTGATAATTAATTTTTATATGCTTGGAGCGAGCTTGAAATACTGGATTGATAGTTAATTGTAATGCATTGAGATTGTCACAATATAAAATTGGCAAAGATTATTGATGGATGTGAAGATCTTTGAGGATAAATGAAAGCCAAGTGATTTCAGCTTTAGTGATAGATATGACACCATACTAAGCTTTTGTGCTATTTCTAGAAACAGTTAGGTTGTTTCTTTTTGGATGATGAAAAACAATTTGACTCAAAAAAAATGTAGAAGCCACTTGTAGACCTTCGTGTTTGAGAGCAGTGTGCCCAATCAAAATCAGAATAGATAGTTAGAGTTAAATCAGTTTGAGAAAATAAAAAATGACCATGATCGAGTATGTCTTTGGTATATTTGAGAATCCTCTTAATTTGTGAAAAATAATAATCAGTTGGTTGTTCCATATGTTGACAGATACAATTGACGGCAAACGAGATATCACATAGTGTAAATGTGAAATATTGGAGGGATTAAATAAGTTGCTTGTATAAAATAGGATTATAAAATTGAGGAGAATTATGAGGCAATTCCACTTTATATAAAATTGGAGTTGTGAAAGGTTTTGCATCAAATAATCCTGCTTTTTTTAAAATAATTGGAGCATATATTTGTCGAGACAAGAATTAACGGTGAGAAACAAATTTAACCTGTGTACCTAGAAAGTAGTGCACCTGACCATCATTGTAAATACATTGTTCAAAGATTTTGCATTGCAAATACATATAGTATTTAGGTAGAGGGATTTATTCCACTCTCTAGAACAACTACTGAACCATAATTTCTAAATGGCTTGGAATACACTTTATTTTAATGATTACCCAATATCTCTTATTCAAAACTAAATCCTTCTGAATTGTTTACAGGAAGCACCCCTGCAAATGAAGTCATGTCTTCGGTACAAAATACCTCTGAAAGGAACATTCTTTTTCTTGTTCTTTCGCCCGATGCCTGACAGATATAAAGCTTAAATTAAGATCTATGTGATTCCAAACGACAAAATTTTGCTAAAGACGTTCATCTTTCCTGTGCCACTTATCTGAAAGATCAGTTTTTAACCCTTTTGACCAAGACATTATGATTGCTTATCTACTCTGCAGGTTCCTTCAGCTCACAATGGTAGACTTGACCCGAAAGTTCAACAAGCCAAGAGATTTGCAGAACAGCAGGCGCACATGGAAGGATGTACCGGAATGTTTAAAACTTCTGGCTCTTAATTTGGTAATTTTCTCATACCTGTTATTTCAACCCTTCCAGACTTGTAGCCTTGGGAAAGTAGCGAGATCTCTATCTCTTTGCGTGAGAAAAAAATCTCTCTTTTTTACTGTAACAATATGTTGCATTCCGGTCATTTTTTGTTTTTTTATTCAATTTTGCACTACATTTGACAGGGTTAGATGTGACCTCTTCATGTCTGATTGAATGGTAGGAGTTTACCTTGCTGCTATTCGTTCAGGACACCCTTTTCTTTTTTATGAAAAGTGTTGCAGAGGAAGCCATCCTTGTGAAATTTGGTCTATCAAAAGGAAAATTTACAGAGGCTTGGACAACACCAAATAGAAAGATTGCTGGTGAAAAAAAGAAAAAATAGAAAGATTGTTCTGTTTAGTCTTCTATTTCATTTGTTGAATCAGTTCGTCGCAGTCAGGTTGACATGTTATAAGGCGTCTGGTTGCTATAAAAAATTTTATATAAAATCTAAAAAATAATATGTCATGAAGGTTTATTTTTAATTTTTTTTATATAATTATGTATCTGTGAAATTACGCAAAATTCTTTAACCAACCACTCAAAAACTTCTTTTTTTTTTGTCTTTTCAGACATCTGATAAGCAAAATCACATAATTTAAATACATTGTAACTTTATTTAGCATGGACCATAAGGACACATGGCCCCAAAAATATACCATCAACCACAAATAATTGTTCATTTTACTATAATTTATCTAAATTTATTTAGGTATGATTTGGATTAGAGGTGATCCAAAGATTAAGCATACCTTTTTTCAAGTATGCCTATAGCAAGTAAGATTCAATGGTATTCATCCTTGTGGAATTGAGATCAAATCCTAGTTTCTAAAAAATTATATTATAATATCGATTAACCTTTATCCGAATATTAACCTTTATAAAATTTTATATTAAATTATTAAAATTCCGCGGAAAAATATCCAATCCAAACCCATCCCTATAAAAACTACCAACTTTCACAAAATTTCATACTATAATATCCAATCCAAAACCGTTCTTATATTATCATCAAAAACTAACCTAACACGCCCATGCAACAGACTCCCAACTCCTTGGACTGCGCATACGGCAAACCTTTTCAACCCGTTTGTCTTCAACCATATCCAATGAAACCATAAAAAAGCACACACCTCTCAAACATAACTCTTTGAACCATCCAATCTTCAATCTCGTCAATAGCATCCTGTCGAAATCCAATCCAGCACTCACCGATCTTACACCTCAAAAAACACATCATGGTTACCACATATATGTGATGATCTATGATATAAGATTTGTGATCAATGATATCTGTCTGTAATTTGCTTTTTATTATTGTTGATGAATATCATTGTCTCTTCCAACCTGCTAAGCTGTTTTTCCAACTGAAGGCAAACCTCTTTGGTTGATGAACAGCCTGTCATTTGCCAATATCCAGAAAGAAAAACCCAGCTACCCTTCTCCCAAGTTCCATCCAAAAAAAAATCCAATCTTTTTTTTGGGTGGCTGCTTTTCCTGTGTGTGCAGTGCATGTCTGTCATCTTCATCTGACGTAACCAACTTGGACTCTTCCATTCAAAGCTTCCAGCTTTGAATTCAATCCACTCCACCTCCTTCTTGGTACATGCCATTGGTATGAATGCATGCCAATATGCCAATATGATATGATGTGCTTCACATATATACATGAATATCTATATAGAAAAGAGGGAACGGGAAACAGAGCATTTTGATAAGGATTGGGTTTGGAGTTATTTCATGTCTGGGAAGTGTGCCAAGTTTTTGTCTTGAGGTGGGAAGGCTGCTTCTTCTCCATCGGAGAGGGGTCGGGCGGGAGGAAAGATTGCGTTTTTTTTGGGGGTGGGTGTTATCCGGTGCATGGGAAGGATGGTGGCAGGGGCGGCGGCTGTGTGTGCGGCGGCGGCGTGCGCGGTGGCGTTGGTGGTGGTGAGGCGGCGGATGGACGAGGGCCGGCGGGATGCGGCGGCGGCGGCAGTCGTGAGGGAGCTGGAGGAGAGGTGCGCCGCGCCGGCGGCGAGGCTGCGGCAGGTGGCGGAGGCGATGGTGGTGGAGATGAATGCTGGGTTGGCGTCGGAGGGCGGGAGCAAGCTCAAGATGTTTGTAAGCTATGTTGATAGCCTCCCTACTGGGTATAAAGGCTTCCTCTTTTTCTTCCTCTTTTGTATGTCGTGTGTGTTTTGTTGTTCTAGTAGTTTGGAAATGGCATGGTTGTAGGGATTCATCACTTTTGTATGGCTAATGGAAGTGATTGCTGGAAATATGTTCCTTCTGATTGCAAACAGCTATGATTTTTTTTTTCATTCAGATAATTGCAGGGAAATGTGAAGGATGGATGACTTTGATTTGTTATTGTGGATAATGGTTAGTTCAAAAGCACAATCAGAAAATGAGAAAGTTTGCAATATGAATATAGTGCCACCAGAAACTAATTCAGAATATACTACTTGTAGTGCATGATCGTCTTAATGTTTTCTTCATATTCACATTCTGCACTGGGAAGCAGTGCACGTTCAAATGATGCTGCTTTTTTAGATGTTATTATTGTGAATGAACTATTGTTAACCTGTTTTTTTTTTTGCTTTATGCATTATATACATAGCCATAAAATGAAATGTGGCTAAAGGCTTCATGAAGAAGATGTAACTAGAGGCTTGTGCAAGTTATGTACTAAAGTGGTATACCGTTGATTTTTGCCTTTGGCATGCGGGATAAGGGTAAAAATTTTAGCAGGACAAATCATGAGCTTATCCTACCGTCCATTAGTTGGATGAGCTTGTCATTTTCAATGACATAAGAAAACAATTGTTGCCTTAGGTATTGCTCATCTTTTAAAACGAATTGATCATGGACATTTTTTGGTTTTTATTTCTTTTTTCTTTCAGAAAGCATTAATTGAGTAAACTGAGGAACCTACAGCTTGACTTTTATCAATCTCTAATTCTACAATCTAGGGATGAGAAAGGCTTGTTTTATGCATTGGACCTGGGAGGAACAAACTTTCGTGTGCTTCGGGTTCAGCTGGGTGGTAAAGAAGAGAATGTCGTAAAACAGGAGTTCACTGAAGTTTCCATTCCTCCTAATCTTATGACTGGAACCTCTGATGTGAGTTTTATTCATGTGCCCAAATAATAATTCATGATTGTATTTCAATTTCTAATGTTCATGAATTGTGGATTCTCCTTTCCAGGCACTCTTTGATTACATTGCTGAAGAATTGGTTAAGTTTGTTGCAACAGAAGGCGTAGATTTTCATCTTCCTGATGGAAGGCAGAGGGAACTTGGTTTTACATTTTCTTTTCCTGTGAGCCAGACCTCAATTGCATCTGGAACTCTCATTAGATGGACCAAGGGATTCAACATTGATGATACAGTTAGTTTTTATATGCTTTTCTTTGTCAGCAATTCTTAGACGTTTTGTTTGACTATTGAGATATATGACAGTAAGTAAACCCTCATTCTCTTGAATATCATCTTATGGGAACAACAGCACCATGAAACACTGATTTGATAATGTTTGACGTTATGCTCAGATGTAGTCCTTGGCAAATAATATTCAGTGATATGACAGTTGGGAATGGATACGAAGGGATGTTGTAGTGGAAGATTATATCATAGTTCCTAAAACTACATGTTTGATGGATCGTATAACTCAATATCTTTTGTAATTTTGACTAGGTTGGAGCTGATGTGGTTGCTGAACTAACAAAGGCTATTGAAAGAAAAGGTCTTGACATGCGTGTTTCAGCACTTGTAAGTAATTTAGGAAAAATTCTTCTCAGATGAACTTAAAGGATCAAAATTTTATTATTCAATTGGTGGGTAACTTCAAAACTTTTTATGTGGTAAAAATGTTGTCTGCAGGTTAACGATACAGTTGGGACATTAGCTAGAGGTAGATATCTTAATAATGATGTTGTTGCTGCTGTTATCCTTGGCACCGGAACTAATGCGGCTTATGTTGAGAGAGCAAATGCAATTCCAAAGTGGCAAGGTCTTCTACCAAAGTCAGGGGAGATGGTTAGAAGCTCTAAGCTCTGTTTGTAGTTTTCTGTAATTAATTATTTGGCTAAATTAAACTGCCCAGTATGAGGAGACTAGTTGATTTTGTGTTCTGATAACAACATAATGTATGGTAATCAACTGTTGCCGCTCCAATATTTTAGGTTATAAATATGGAATGGGGAAACTTCCAATCATCTCATCTTCCTTTGACGGAGTATGATAAAGCACTGGATGCTGAGTCTCTTAACCCAGGAGAACAGGTAGTTTAGACTGTTCAATTTTCTCACCTTTCATCTTCCTCTGCGAATATGATTGTTTTCTCATGTTCACGTTTATTACATGGTTGATTTTGGCAGATTTTTGAGAAATCACTATCAGGAATGTATTTGGGTGATATTGTAAGGAGAGTATTGTTGAAGTTGGCAGAAGAAGCTGAATTTTTTGGTCCCATCGTCCCTACGAAGCTTCAAATTCCATTTATATTGCGGTAACCTTCTTTCTGTCTTTCCTTTTCTTCTTTCTTTCTTTCTTCTTATTCTTCATCGTCTTGTTTGTTTTTTTGGTTGTGGTGGTTCCCTTGTAGTTTTCTTTGTTCTCATCAAATTTCGTGCTGGTGGTTTGTTCTATTACATTTTTACAAAACTGATGTGTTGAAAAGGGATTGGTAGATAATGCTTGATTTTCTTCCATACATTTTTTTTTCCTTTAGAAGATGAACTTTCCTTGCTGCCCTCTAAGTACTGAGGCGAGAAAAAATTGTTCCCAACAGGCATAATACTATTAACTGTTTGGACAATAATCGCGCTTGCTTGATTCATGTTATTCCTTCAAATAAAAAGTTCAAATAGCAGTTGGTCTTGCTGCCGTTTATCTGTTTAGTTTTCTACTTTGAACTTAAAACTCAAAACTTAACCATTGAGTGAAGCTATTCTTTTAATTGCTTCAAAACTGCTTGCATCTATTCTTAACAGTGATATCAAGATAGTGTATATTTTGTATTTGACATTAACAGCATAATATAAATTTATTGTCTTAATAATTAACAGGCATTAGGATTTCGATTCAATCTGCATTTGCATAGTTTTGTTTGCTATGCTGTTCTAAATTTCATAGCAACAGAAACTCAAATATATAAATACTGCCAAATGCTCTAAGACAGTTTATCTTATTTTGTCCTGAGCCATAATATGCGACCATGAGTAAGAAAGTTTTCATTAATGATACTCTTCTCCATGGACAGGACGCCTGTTATGTCTGCCATGCATCACGATTCCACTCCCGATCTGCAAGTGGTGGGGAATAAACTGAAAGATATACTTGAGGTATACAATTTTATCGTCTCCATTGTGTAGGTAATCTGGTTTTTAGCATGTCCTAAGCTGAAATTTCTTTAGTTTGAGATGCTTATATAGTCGAGTCTTGTTTTAGATTGATAACTCCTCGTTGAAGATGAGAAAAATGGTGGTTGAGATATGCAACATTGTTGCCACCCGTGGGGCATCTCTTGCAGCAGCAGGGATCCTGAGTATCCTGAAAAAGCTTGGACGAGACACTAGTCAAGATGATAAGCGGAAAACAATTATATCAATAGATGGAGGGCTATTTGAACACTACAACAAGTATAGTGAGTGTTTAGTGAGCACTTTGAAGGAGTTGCTTGGTGACAAGGTAGCAGACTCAGTTGTCATTGAGCATGCAAATGATGGTTCAGGCATTGGAGCCGCCCTTCTTGCCGCTTCTCACTCTCAGTACCTTGAATTGGGGGAAACCTGAAATATAACTGGCTTGCTGCGATAAAACTATTTTCATCGTGTGCATCAGAATAAACATGAAATCATCACCTTGCTGCCCGGATACCCAGAAATTTCTGGTTTATCTTGTTTGTTATTTACATCAATACCGGCTGAATGGAAGTTCAAATGGGGCTAGGAAATAATGACTTCGTGTTGGTTCTTGTCTTCGAAGTAGCAGCCCCAGCTCCTGTTCTGTGTTGGTTTCTTTTCTTTTCCTGGCTACAGATTATCAAGTCATGAAAAGAAGTTTATTCTCCTTGTCATAATAATCCTTCATGTAGAGAAAGTTGATGCTTGTGCTGATTTTGAACAGCAAAACATCTCTTGTTAGTTACTTCCTGTCTTATTGAATTTTAAAGTTCATTCTACAAATTTTTTCGGAAACATATATACAGATTTCAAAAATAAGCATTTCTACATGTAGTGGTGCAGCAATTTCATGTCACCCTTCAAAAGTATGGTAAGTCATGATAGGGGGCTCTGGGTCATAAGGTGGCCAAGGGGGTGATGAACAACTACTTCCTGTCACAGAACTATGAAATGCACTACTGCCGGGACTGTGATCTTGAGCCTCTGAGTTGTACCCAACATGAGCTTGCTCCTGACCTTTTTGGCCGGAGCTGATGGGAGCACACTGCTCTAACAGCAGCAACACTTGCCGCATAGAAGGCCGGTGAGTAGCTTGTTTCATGGTGCACATGAGACCAATTTGGAACACCACCTTCATCCCCTCTATATGATCTCTCTCTGCTATGATCTCTTTGTCTAATGCAGCTTCCAATGATTCTTCACTGGAGTTCTGCTCCCACGCCCACTGTGCGAGGTTCTTGTCCTCCCCACCATCTCGTGCTACTCTGCTTGTCACCAGCTCCAACAAGACCACCCCAAAACTGTAAACGTCACACTTCAAGTCCACCTTCTTGGTGTGAGCATACTCTGCAAGCATTGGCATATCCTATCAAAATGACTTATCATCTTTTTTTTATATACATTAACCTAATTGCATAAGTTTATAAAATCCGTAATACATGTGTAATCAAATTAAGTGGTATGTTCTACTCTGTTCAGGCTTGAACGAGAACCGCAACAAATGCTCCACTCGAAAACTAGTAGCTTAATGAACTATGAACTGAACTTGAACTTGAACGGAAGAAAAGTATTAAACTAGTACCAGGCGCTATATAGCCGAATGATCCCGCCACCACGGACATGGACTCCGGCGACCCCTCGCAGCCCCCTGCGAGCATCCTGGCCAGGCCAAAGTCGGCGATCTTCGCACCCATCTCTGCGTCCAACAATATATTGCTAGGCTTCACGTCCCGGTGCACAATCGCGGGCCGGCAATGGTGGTGCATATAGGCCAGCCCCCTGGCCGCCCCCACCGCGATCTGATGCCTCGCCGGCCATGCCAACCTCGGCGGTGCCGCCTCCGAGCTCCTCTCACCATGTATCCACCGATCCAAGCTACAATTCTCCACATACTCATACACCAACAGCTTCTCCCCTTCCCCGGACAAGCAGCACAGCAGCTTCACTATGTTGGCATGCCGGATTGTGCCCAGAATCTCCACCTCTGCATTGAACGCTTTCTCTAAACTCTCTACATTGTTCTTATTGTTGTAGTTTATCTTCTTCACTGCTACATACTCAATCGGGTGGTCCTCCAATTTCACTCTATATACTATACCGGATCCACCGTGGCCGAGCTCCAACTCTTTCTGACTCTTCACGGCATTGTAGATTGCTGCCTCGTTGAAGGTCGGGAAGTGGAAAAATTTTGTCTCGATTGGAGACGGCCGGCGGCCGGCGACGGAGAGGAGGGTCCGTACGTCTCGGATGGCAACCAGCAATGCTGCTGCGGCGGCGAGGACGACGATGAGGGCGGCGGCGGCGGAGACGGCGGCGAGGAACCGCCACGATCTGATTCTCCGGCCGCCGGGGATTTTGATGCAGCGGCGGAGGTGGAGGGACGGGTCGTCGGCGCAGAGGTTGGGGTTGTTGAGGAAGCTGGCGGCGTTGGCCTGGTTCTGTAGCTCGTCAGGGACCATGCCGGAAAATTTGTTGGAGGAGAGGTCCAGTCCGGTGAAGATGACGGTGCCAAGCTCCGCGGGGATCTCGCCGGAGATTGAGTTGTGGGAGAGGTTGAGGGTGGTGACGCTCTCGAGCGCGGCAAACCTCGCCGCAAAACTGGCCGGTATCTCGCCGGTGATTGAATTCCGGCTCAAATCCAACACTGTGACCGACTTCCATGATTGGATCTTAGAGGGGAGATTGCCGGAGATCCTGTTTCCGGCGAGGTTTAGGACGTTGAGCTTGGACAGCGCCGTCAATGCTATTGGGATGTCGCCGGCGAGCTGATTGTTGCTCGCGATGAACGCTTCGAGCTCGGTCGATGTATTGATTTTGGGCGGGATTGCTCCGCCAAAGTTGTTGCCGTTGATCTCAATTCGTCGAAGATCTATGCCGAGCTGGTCGGGAAGTTCTCCGGAGAACAGATTGTTGCCGATCATTAGCTTCTGAAGCCGCTCCAACGACCATACCCCCGGCGGAATCTCGCCGTAGAATCCGTTGTCGCTGAGTTGCAAGCCAACTAGACTGTGGCAGCTGCCGAGAGACTCCGGCAATTCGCCGGCCAACTGGTTGGAGAAGACGACGAGACGGCTCAGCACTCCGCCCTTGCAGATATTCTCCGGCAAGCCACCGGTGATCTCATTGTTGGCGACGGAGAGGAGCTGGAGTTTGGAATGAGCTCCTAACTCATACGGCAAAACTCCTGCGAGGGAGTTGTTGAACAGGCTGATTTCGGCCAGCAACGGCAAACTTCCGATGCTGGCCGGAATGCCGCCGGAGAGTCGATTGAAGTAGAGATGAAGCACACTCAAGCTCTGCAACTTGCCGAAATCTTGCGGGATTGGTCCGGTGAGCTTGTTACCTGCTAAACCGATCACCTCAAGGTGAAGAGAAGCTACAGATTGGGGAATCCCGCCGGACAAGTTGTTGAAGTTAAGGTAAAGATGCTTGAGCTCCTTCAACTGCAACAAGCCGTCTGGAATTTTTCCGGTGAGATTGTTAAGGGTGAGATCAATCTTCTCCAATACGGTGAGGTTCGAAAGAGAATTGGGTATTTCTCCAATCAAATTGGTTTCACGAAAGCAGAGCTGTTTGAGCTTCTTCAACCTTCCGAACTCTGGAGGTAGTCTGGATGGCAAGAACTGGTTCAGACTAAGCTCAAGGCTCTCGAGTTGGGATAATTGGGCAATCTCAACAGGGTAGCTCCCATTGAATAAGTTCAGATGGAGGTGCAAATCTACAAGCTTCGACAGGTTACCAATGCTGGCCGGAATGGCGCCGGAGAAGTTGTTCCCGGACAAGTTGAGGCGCCGGAGGTTTTCCAGCTGATCGATTTCGGACGGGATTGGGCCCTCGAAGTAGTTCTGAGACAGGTCGAGACGGCCGAGCTGGGAGCATTTGAAGATGGGGGGGAACTGGCCGGGGATGTCATTGTCGGAGAGGTCGAGCACGGCGAGGTTTTGGAGATCACAAACTGAAGGCGGAACGGCGTCGGCGATGCCAGCATTGGGAAGGGAGATCGCCACCACGGAGCCACCATCACAGGTGATCCCCGGCCAAGCGCAGTGGGAATTAGTACCATTGCCTGAGCTGTTCCAGGCGCCAAGCGCCGGCAGCCATCCCCACGCCTCTTTGAGGCGGAGGAGGACATCGCGTTCGACGGTGTAGGACGTCGAGTTCGCCGGCGAGGAGATGATGAAGAGGAGGAGGAGGAGGAGGAAGAAGGGTTTTGGCGGGTGAGGCATTGGGTGCAGACGAGGTTCAAATATGGAGTGATACGAGGCAAAGAGTTTGGTAGGCGCCAATTTATATAGAGATTGTAAAAGCTAAAATTTGTAATTATTCAACTATTATATGTATATATATATATATATATATATATATATATATATATAAAAGCCTTATTATTCCACAACATGTTTTTGGACGATGTTATATTTGGGCTATTCAATTTCAATCCAGCCGTCCAGATCAAGTCTCCCAACCCCACAAGCACCCCCACCACCATGTATTAGGGAAATTTTTGAGTTAATTTTGAGTTTGAAGTGTAAAGCATTATAGGGTTTTAATATTTTAAATGGATAGAATTGCCTAATTAAGAACTATCACTTAATTTAGGTCTTCTAAATAAAAAAGCTCATGTTGGTTATGAAATTTTAGAGATTATAAACAAGAGAAAATTAACAACTTTTAAATTTGACCACAAATTTAAATTATATGGCTGTAAATTTTTTTATATGGTCAAAAGTATGCTCATCATTCAGCCATCCTTATATTCCAAAAGCTGATATTAAAATTAGCTTATACACCTATATAACTCTGACACTACTTATTCTTTATGGGTAATTTGTAATTTGATGATATGCCAATTTAATAAATTTAGTTCTTATACAAGGCTTGATTTTTTAAATTTAATATTTTTTAGAAGTGGATTTTTAAGTTTTTAAAGTGGGTGATTTTATAAACAAAATTAATTCTCATAAGCAAAGCTCATGCAACATTTTACAACACCTTTAGCATCAATTATAGATTCACAAGTCGAATAGGAATGGATTTAGTGCACCTTAGAAACCTTAGAAAGTTCTTCTCCTTTTCTTTTTTTTTTTTTAAAAAAGAAAGCATCGTAGAAAGCATTGGAAGTGAATTTTTTGGGATCAATATAACGTGCGCGTGGGACCCAACATTGACCACTTACTTTTTCAGCGTTTCCGTGATGGTTGTCTAGATACAAATCTAAGTGAAACCCCACTTGATTTGTATTTTTATCAAAGTAAAGCGTTAATGTAAATATTTTTTTAGGGATATTTAATATCAAATTTGGAAAAAAAATAAAAAAATGAATGATTAATATGGTCCATAATTAGTGATAAGATTAGAGTGGTCTAGCTAGCCCTTTATTTGTTGTTTATTTATGGATATAAATATTTGACAACTAGAAAAAATAGTAAATTAATTATAATTATTTTTAATCATACTTAATAATGTTAATGAAATCCAAATCTCATTAGGGCTTGACGTTTCCAAAAAAAATCGAAATTATCGCTGCAATTTATGAAATTATTAAAATGAGTGATTTACCTACTTTTAATTTGTTGTCGTAGCCGCCAAGAGCATTGGCCATTGGTTGAAATTTGGATTCATGTTCAAGGCACATAATAAATTTTTTAACCATGTTTCTAATTATGCATAAGGTACCCGTTAGCAGGTTAGCACAATTGAGAAGGATGAGTGGTAGCCAATAAAATAAAATAAAAATTAAATTATTATCGTATTTTTTTATCTAATTAAAATATATCTATAAAATGAAAGTCTATATCTCTAATAAATGTTGCGCATGGCACAATACTTATTCCTGGTTATCATAAAAAAATTAGTTTATATAAACTTATAATGTGATTGTTTTCTTAGTTTTAAAATTCCTTTTTAACTCAAAAAATCTTCAAGTCGACTCTATTTTATGGTTTCCCAGTCAAAATCTACTAATGATTCCCTATTGACCGATTTCATGATCGACTCCTCAAGTCTATCTCGAGTCGAGTGAAAAATGTTATAAAAGTAATTATTTTTTAAATTTAATTAAAATAAATCTATTTAAAGTAATATAAATCATTTATTTAACAATTTCAAATGCCAAAAAAATTAATATTTCAAATTTGATATATATTTTTCTACTTATTAGATTGAAAAATTATTATAAATGACACTCGTTTAAACTCGACTCTATTCTATAGCATACTAAGTCTAGTCCAAGTTCCAAGTTTTTAAGTTAGGATTGTTTCTATATCATCTCAAGTAATACTAGTCATTAAATCACACAAAAAATTGGCATTCTGGAAATTTCAACTATTTTGACTTATAAGAAAATATATATGGTGGCAAATAATAGCCTTCCATTACCTGAGGTTAATAAAAAAAACAAGAAATTTAATTATCCTTAACGTGGAATGCATGCATGCATGCATTAGCTCTAAATCAAATATCCCGACCACTTTAATTTCATTCACATTCTTTAGAGGAGACTTGACTCGATTAGTCAAAGTCTTTCTCATGTTTTTTTCTTTCTAAAGTCATGTCCCCATTTTTTATTGCATGCAAGATTATTCTTTTTGAATTTGACCTCTTTTCTTATCCACTTAAACAGTAATGTTCTAACATTAGAGATGGGGAAGAGGAAGGAATTGATTGACAATTGAAAGAGTTATTGTGTGATTGACTATCCCAACAACATTCTACGTTATATAAAAGTTTTAACTTTTAATTCGCCGAGGTATAAAGAACAGTATTTAGCTTCACATTGATTTAATTAATATAGTTTTGAATATGATTAAAATTTTATGGGTATAATATGAAAGGTTATTTATTGATGAGATAAATATATTGCTTGGGTCAAGCTTGATATATGCCGAAGCAAACAGCATGTGGGGGAAAAAATGTATCTATTGAATGTGCTATTGGGTTTCTATCATATGTTGTGGTTTGGCTTTATAGATGGTTGTATTGTATCAAAAGAGTATTTTGGAAGTTTAGGGTTAAGTGTTCTTAATATGATTGAATTATTTATACGATGTACTCTATTCAATACTTAAATTAAAATTACTAGTCAATTTTTCCTACAAGTTCATGATTTTAGTTTTAGAATTATCATTAATTAATTATAATAAAATAGCTACACCCAATACAGTTTATATCAACTGTATATTTAATGCGAACCTATTTAGTAGGTCTCACATATTAGGTTTTTATGTATATAAGTTAGATCAACCAAGTATGTCATTGATAAAAATTCATCTTTTTTGACATCAATATGACCTATTTTTAGATTTTAAAAAATATCACTAGTTTAAAGATATTTTAAAATTAATGCTCATTGTAATTACTTTGATAAAAAAGATGAAACAATTTCTTAAAACCATTATATTTGAGTTGAAAATATACAATATTATTTATTTATTTTTTTATTTATCTATATATGTAGATTTTGAGTATTGAGACCCATTAAATTGTTAAAAATAGAAGTTGTAACTAAGTTATATATGAGATGTATAAGGCTCTAAAAAGAAAAATCATCCACATGTACCGGTATAAAGAAAACAAAATCACCCCTCTTAATTATATAATAGATGAAGTTAGTTACCATACAAGTACCCGGCTTTCACAACACATTAAATAGTTTAATTCGTTATTGTAATAAATTATTATTTAAAGGTTCACTTTGTTAGTGTGGATAAAATGTAAATTACATAAAAATTTTAAATAATCATAACTTGTTTCATTATAATACAAATGTTGATGAATGATAAATGAAGAAAATAGATTTTATCCTCTGATCTCCCGATATTCTTTGTAAATTGTCAAACCTCTACCCACCATTTTTTCAATCAAACTCCTTTATTATCAGCTCCACCTTTTATCCCAATTAAACTCTAATTGTCTCCCTTTCAATTCATTGGCTCTTCATGAAATGTAAATTCGTTTGTCTTAAGTTGATTTATGTAATTATTGTTGAGAAAAATCCCCAAAGATGGATATCTATCACAACAATGAGCACGTGATACAAGAAAATAACATCGAAGAAATAAGATAAAAAAACACAAAAGAACTCATAAAATTAATGTGTAAAACCTTTATTCGATCGAAAATAAAAAACTATGAGATAATAATGAAAAATTCACTACTTCAATTAAATATTACAGTCCTTAAACTCGTATAGATGTATAAGAAGATTATTCATTCAACCCTTATAATTTAGATCTCGAGATTTCTCTTCCCTCAGCACTTCATATAGAATTAAACCGGTGAACAAGGTTCCCCTTCCCATTTCTTATCTCTTTTTTTCTCTCCTCTCTATTGCTTGGCTATCTTGTCCATCCACTCAAGAATAAAGCCTAAAGAACTTTTTATAAATTTATTTTGAGCCTCTCAATCTTCAATGACGATTCACCAAGCAGTCACGATCATGTTGTATTCTAAGACTTCCTTTTGCATTCTGAGTGTGATAATGAGATATAAATAATTAATATTTATGGGTACAAATATTTAACAATCTCCCACTTAGAGCTCGATTAAAACTTATCGGTCATGATCATCCTCTACTTGTTCGTCATATAAATCCACCACTTGCATGTTAGTGCAAGTTCACAAAAGTTGATCTAAGACTCAACTTTTGTCCCTCCTTAGGCTTAGTCAGCATCGTAATAACATGCTTAGAATAAATAAAGTTCGAACCTTTATTGAATTAAGTAATTTAAAATAATCTTACGAGTAATATCCTTTAAATTTTAATAAAAGCTATATCAAATAATTGATACAATGATCTAAATAATCTTAGAATAATTAATTAGAGTTCGTGAAAAATTAATAAATTATTATTAATAAATATCTAAGCTATTATTAACGAAATAAGTAACCGATATTTTTTAATAGATATTAAAGTTTGATATTAATTAAAAGTTTAAATGGTAACCTAAATTTATAAAATGGTAATCTTAATATGATTTCATTTCTTAATAGGAATTAAAGTGTGATATTAATTAAAAGTTTAAATAGTGACCTAAATGTATAGGATGGTAAGCTTAATATGATTTCTTTTGTTAAATAATTAATTTATAAAAGAAAATACACTAATATTAGTAATTAAATACATGTTCGCAAGTTAATAATCATTTTATCATTCACTAAGGGGGAAGTGTGATTGAATAATTAATTTAAAACATAAGATATGACTTAATTGATTATATCATATAATAATTAATTATCTCACCATACTTGTTGTAAATATTGTAAATTTAAAGTTTAATATTTTGTTTGTTGCATGCTTATTTTGTCTAGTTTTAATCATTATATAATAAAGTCATTCAATTGCATATATTTTTCCTCTTATAAAATTAGGCCTATGTATAATTTTATTATTTCATTCAAATTATGATCGTGTGGCAGTTGCGGGTGTCTCATCAAAATTTTAGGTCCGTATAATTACTCTAAATGATATATATTCTTAATTGGCAGCCTTAGTCGGTTTGAACCCACATTCGACCACCATGCACTGAGTGCAACCGAAGTCAAAAAATTGACTCAATCTCACACGGGGCCTTAAAATTCTTGAAAGATTAAATACATGTCTCAATGTCGAAAGGGGTGATAGGGAGCAATGGCTCAAGACGACCATTATGCACTTGTGATTCCAAGAGGGTGAGTCAATGGTAAATATCAGTAGCTAGAGTCAGTAAGCCACGTAACGTGTGTGCGCATATATGAGATTGTACCTGGATGGGGCAGCCATCCCTCCCAACATAATAAGAGCTCGACATAAGTTCATCACTAAAAGATTTAATTAATGATGTTGTGGAATATATGTTAATTTATTTTTTGTAATAATATAACTTAGTAATTTTATCACTAACGCGAAATTATTTCCGCAAGTGTAAGCATAGAAGGATAGGTAGAGTCAGGACAGATAGATGACTCTGTTATTAGACTATTATTTTTTTCTTATATGTTGTAATATTTCTAATTTGTTTGTATGGCAGTGGGATTTTGGTACGTTTCATGGGTCTTTGATTATTTCGAATATTTATTATATTATGTTCAAACACGGAGTATACCAGGCAAAGAGTTGGTGGGTGCCAATTTATATAGTGATTATAAAAGCTAAGATTTGTGATAACTCAACTGTTACATTAAAATATAATATAAAAACATATATAGAATTAATTTCAAGTTTAGATGTAAAATATTGTAGGGTTTAGGATTTTGAGTGGATAGAATTGCCTAATTAAGAACTATCACTTGACTTAGGTCTTCTAAATAGAAAATCTCATGTTATTTATGAAATTTTGAGCAAGAGATAATTAGCAACTTGCAAATTTAGCCACACATTTAAATTATATGATTGTAAATTTTTTGATATAGTCAAAACTATCCTTATCATCGAACCGTCCTTATATTCCAAAGGCTGATATTAAAATTAGCTAATTATTCTCTATTATAAATTAGAAATAAGTAATTTTATGATTTATTAATTTAATAAATTTTGTTCTTATAAATGACTTGATTTATATAATTTAATGTTTTTTCGAAGTAGATTTTTAAGTTTTAAAAGTGGGTGCTTTTATAAAAAAAATTAATAGACTCATAAACAAAGCACATGCAATATTTTAGAACACCTTTAGCATCAATTCTAGATTCATAAATCGAATAGGAAAGGAACTAATGCACCTTAGAAACATTAAAAAGTTTTTCTTCTTTTCTTTTTCTTTTTTTTTTAAAGAAAGCATCATAGAAAGTATCGGAAGCTAAAATTATGGGAACGTGCGTGTGGGACCCAACATTGACCACTTTTTCAACGTTTCCATGATGGTTGTCGAGATACAAATCTAAGTGAGCCCCCACTCATTAGTAAAATGTTAATGTCAATATTTTATTTTTTAGGGATATTTAATATAAAGATTTTTTTAAAAATAAAAAAATGAATTCATGTGGTACATAATTAGTTATAAGAGTAGAGTGGTCTAGCTAGCCCTTTATTTGTTGTTTATTTATGGATATAAATATTTGACAAATAGAAAAAATAGTAAATTAATTATAATTATTTTTTATCATGCTTAAATAATGTTATTGAAATCTAAAACTCATTAAATCTCGAGATCTTTGCAAACAAAATCGAAATTATCGATGCAATTTATGAAATTATAAAAATGAGTGATTTTCCTACTTTTGAATTTGTTGTTATTGCTGCCAAGAGCATTGGCCATTGGATGAAATTTGGGTTCGTGTTTAAGACACATTATAAATTTTTTAACCATGTTTCTAATTAGCAGGTTGGCACAATTGAGTAGGATGAGTGGTAGCTAATAAAATAAAAATAATATATTAAATTATTATTGTATTTTTTTATCTAATTAAAATTTATCTTTGAAATCAAAGTCTATATCTCTAATAAGGCTGTATGTGGCACAATACTTCTGCTCGGTTATCATAAAAAAATTAGCTCATATAAACCTATAATGTAATTATTTTCTTAGTTTTAGAACTATTTTATTTACTCTAAAAAATCTTCGAATCGACTCACTCTTTGGTTTCATAGGTCAAACTTCATGAATGATTTCCTATTGACCGGTTTTATAATTAACTCATCGAGTTTTTCCCGAGGCAAGTGGAAAATGTTATAAAAGTAGATTTTTTTCAAATTTAAAGTAATGTAAATCATATATTTATAAATTACAAATGTTAGAGAATTTAATATTTCAAATTTGATATATATTTTTTTACTTATTAGATTGAAAAATTACTATAAATGACATTGAATTGGCTTAAAGTCGACTTCCTCCATGGCATACCAAGTTTAGTCCAAATTCTGAGCTTTTAAACTAGGATTGTTTCTATATCATCTCAAATAATAATAGTCATTAGATCACACAAAAAATTTACATTCTAAAAAATCTCAACTATTTTGACTTATAAGAAAATATATATGGTGGCAAATAATAGCCTTCCATTACCTGAGGTTAAAAAAAAAAAGGCAACAAGAAATTTAATTATCCTTAACGTGGAATGCATGCATGCACTAACACTAAATCAAATCTCCCGACCCCTTTAATTTCTTTCACATTCTTTAGAGGAGACTTGACTCGATTAGTCGAAGTCTCTCATGTGTTTTTCTTTCTAAAGTCATGTCCCCATGTTTGATTGCATGCAAGATTGTTGTCCTTTTGAATTGATCTCTCTTCTTATCCACTTAAACAGTAGTATTCTAACGTAGAGATGGGGGTGGGGACGGAATTGATTGACTAACCCAATAACTCATTCTAAAGGAAACATTGAAACCATATATTCATGTTCAAGTTAATAGCTTAATACTCTCGTGGAAAGGAATCATATATTATAAGATTCATATATAAACAAATGAAATGAAACCAATTTTAAATTTTGAGTCGCCGAGGCATAAAAGAACAGTATTTAGCTTCACATTAATTTAATTTATATAATTTTGTATATGATTAAAGTTTGATGCGTATAATATGAAAGGCTTTTTATTGATGGCATATATTGCTTGACTTGAGTCAAGCTTGATATATGCCAAAGCAAACAGCATGTGGGGAAAAAAATGTATCTATCGAATGTGTTACTAGAAACCAACATTGACTAGTTGGGTTTCTATCATATGTCGTTGATGGTTGTATTGTATTAAAATAGGATTTAAAGTTTAGAGTTTAGTCTTTTTAATATGATTGAATTATTTAAACGATGTACTCTAGTGGCTATTCAATTCATAAATTAAAATTACTAGTCAATTTTTCCTTCAAGTGCATCATTTTAGCTGTGAATAGTGATAAGTGTATGATTATCCCCATTTTGAATTATCATTAATTAATTAAAATAAAAAAGAAATAATTACGGTGAGCTAGCAACATCCGATACACTTTATATCAACTGCATATTTAATGCGAACCTATAGTAGGTCTCACATATGAGATTTATATGTATACAAGTTAGAGCAAAGAAGTATGTCATTGGTAAAATTTCATCTTTTTTTACATCAATATGCCCTGGTTTTAGATTTTTAAAAAATTACTAGTTTAAAGATATTTTAAGAATAATATTTATTATAATTATTTTGATAATTATGATGCAAGGGTCCACTAAAAACATTAGATTGAGTTGAAAATTTATAGATATATTTATTTATTTATCTATATATGTAGATTTTGGGTATTGAGACCCACTAAATTGTTAAAATAGAAGTGGTACCTTATTTCGTATAGCTTATATAAGGCACTAAAAAGAAAAATCATCCACATGTACCAGAAAAAAAAATCACCCCTCTTAATTATATAATAGATGAAGTTAGTTACTATATAAATACTCGGCTTTCACAACACTTCAAATAGTTTATTTTATTATTATAATAAATATTATTTAACGATCCACTTGGTTAGCATGAACAAAATGTAAATAACATAAAAAATTTTAAAAATCAAAATTTGTTTCATTATAATACAAATGTTGATGAATGATAAATGAAGAAGCAAGATTTATCCTTTGATCCCTGATATTCATTGTAAATTGTCAAACCTCTACCCTCCATTTTTTCAATCAATCTCCCTCCTTATCAGTTTCACCTATTATCCCAATCAAGCTCTAATTTTCTCCCTTTCAATCCATTTCGCTCTTCAAGAAATGTAAATTCCCTCATGTTAAGTTGATCTATGTAATTATTGTTGATCGATTACAACAACAATGAACACATAATACAAAAAAAATGACATCAGAGAAATAAGATAAAAAAACACAAACGAACTCAGAGAATTAATGCATAAAAACCCTCATTCGATCGAAAGTCAAAAACCACAATACAATTACTAATAATTCACTACTTTAACTAAAGATTACATTTAAATTCATAGAGATGTACAAGAAAATCAGGTTTCCCTTCCTATTGCTTATCTCTTTTTTTTATCTCCTCTCTATTACTTGGCTATCTTGTCCATCCACTCAAGAAAAAGGCATAAAGAGCTTTTTATATAGTTATTTTGAGACTCGCCACCTTTGATGAGGGTTTACCAAACAGTCACCGCTATTTCGTATTCTTAGACTTCTTTTGGTATTTTTAAGAATTTATTAGGCATTCTGAATGTGACTGTGGGCTATAAATAATTAATATTTATATGTACAAATATTAGCAATCTCCCACCTGGAGTCCGATTGGAACTTATCTATCCTTATCATCCTCTACTTGTTCATTGCATAAATCCACCACTTACATGTTAGTTGAAGTTCACAAAAGTTGAGCTGAGACTCAACTTTTTCCCCTCCACCAGTTTGGTAAGTATGGCCAACGGATTCTTCTTGCCATCAATCTTTTCCAACTTTAATTTGACTTTTTCTAACAAAGATTGATAAAATAATACCTTAACTAAATATATTTCGTCCTTGAATGAAATGCTAAGTTTTGGCTAAATGGATTGTACTTTGACTATCACCGAACAACCTGCAATCAATGCCATCAAAACCTAACTCATTTATTAAATTTTTAATCAAAATGTACTCCTTGCTAACCTCTATAGCAGCTATATATTCAGCGTCAGTTGAAGAGATATCAACTATCTTTTGCAGCTTTGAAACCTAACTCACTACTATTCCATCAACTGGAATGGTGTAACCGGATGTGCCCCTTCCATTGTCCCTATCTCTAGCATGATTTGAGTCCGCATAAAATCGTACATCAATCTTACACCCTAAAACATAAACAATAATTAGAAGTGCCTTGCAAGTACGTGAAAATCCACTTTATCGCTTCCCAATGTTTTTTGCTCGAGTTCTTTATGGATCTACACCCTACTCTCATTACATGTGCAATATCTGGTAGTGTGCTTAACATCGTATATATGAGACTTCCAAGTGCTGAAGCATAAGTCACTTGAGTTTATGTGAGCTTTCTTCTCATCACTCTTAGCATCTTGTTCCTTAGACAATCAGAATTGACTACCCAAGTAGTAGTCACTTGTTTGGATTCATTCATGTTGAATCTCTCAAAAACTTTCTTCACATACCCTTCTTGAGATAGCCACAACTTCTAAATCTTCTTGTCTCGAGTAATTTGCATCCCAAGAAGTTGTTTTGCTTCACCTAAGTCTTTCATACAAAATCTCTTAACTAACCTTCTTTTAAGATCATTGATGTTCTCCATGTTAGTCCCTTCAACAAGCATATCATCTACATATAAAGTTAGGATAATATAGTTGTCATCATTAAACTTTTATAGATAAATAGAGTGGTATGAGTTGCTCCTTGTAAATCAAATCTCTAACATAAACTTGTCGAATTTTAAGTACCACTGCCTCAGTGCTTATTTTAGTCTATATAGACTCCTCTTCAATTTGAATAGTATATTTTCTTTGCCTTTAACTTTTAAATCTTTCCAGCTATTTCACCAACTCCCATGTACAGTTCTCTTCCAATGATGACACCTCATGGCAAGCTCCCACTTAAGATGAACATTGTCACTCATGGCCTCATCATAGGACTTTGGTTCCCTTGCATTATTATACAAAATATGGTGTAATGGTAGACATAATCTCTTCCTTAACTTGGGAGCAACAACAACCTCATGTGATGGCTCTAAGTCATCAATTTCAACCTATGCATTAGAATATCCAGAATCTGGTTCCTCATCATCATATGGTTGATCAGCTTGTGACTCACCCTCTTGTTCAGTCTTACTAAAAATTATTCCACATCACTTAGAGCATTCTTTGATTTTCAACCCTTGGTATCTTTTCATCTGTCTCATCAAGCTCCACATACTCCTCTCTTGACTCTCACCCTTTCAACTTTTCTGTCTTTATGCATGCAATCCTCATTAAATACAAGATCTCGACTTCAAAATACCTTGTTCACAAAGTCTCGCGGCCAATAACCATACTCGTTACCCCATATCTGAAAAATACACACTGAGGAATTTTGGATTGAACTACTTCCTTAATTCCTTATTAACATGTGCATATGTACTACAACCAAAGATTCTAAGAAAGGAATAGTCCAACATGAGCTCTCATGCTTCTTGCTCTCTCTAGGATGGTCCTGCTCATTCAATTTGCCACACGATTCTGTTGTAGTGTCATTAGCATTGTATTAATCCACCTAATCCTTTGGTAAAATAATAGGAGACAAACTCCTTATTATTATACTATATACCATTGTTAGACAATAATGATTTAAATCTCAACCGTGTCGCATTCTCAAAACAGGCTTTCCACATCTTAAAAATGTTAAACACCTCTGTTTTTTTTTATAGTGTAAATCCATGTCTTTCTACTGTAATCATATATGAAGGTAACAAACTAGAGATTACCTCCAAAAGACTTTTCTTGAGCAGTCCCCCAAATATCCATATGAACCAACTCCAATCTTTTGGTTTTCTCTTGCCTGTCCTTATTGAAGCTAAACCGTTTTTTTTTCTAAGACACAGTCTTCACAAAAATCAAAATTAATATTGATTATACTTGTTAACACTTCTTAGAATGTAGGATCTTTATCTCAATCTCACTCAAGTGACCAAGTCTTCTATGCCATAGCATTGCTTTGTCATTCTTCTCAACGGCCAAAGAAACAATTGGATCTACCTTGGTAGACAATGGATATAGAGTACTCAAGTAACGACCCGCCCTAACTAATCCCGGGTGTTACTGAGAAATAAATCATAACATGAAAAATAAATCTAGAAATTTATTAATCATAAAAATAATAAATCATATTATGATAGCATGCATCAAAAGAAATAAAAAAATTAACTACTTAAACAAATATCCAGTCTTGGACAGTTTCCCGTAGCCACACTTATAACTCAAAAGAATAAAAAGGAAGTCTAATTTATTATCAATTCATCAAACCTAATTTGGTAAGAGAACCGTCCACCACATTCTTAAGCATCAGTCCAAAGTTGTTCACCTGCGGAGGCAATTTCGCGTTAGTGATAAAACCACTATGCTGTATAATTACATGAAACAAGTCAATATATTCCCCATTAATATTTCACAAATCTTTTATATGAGCATATGCCGAACTCTTATTATGCCAGGAGGGGTGGCCACCCCATCCGGTTACCATCCCATGCATGCGCACACACGCTACGTGGCCCACGGCCTGTAGTTACCGATATTTGCCATTAACTCACCCTCTCGGTATCACAAGTGCATAATGAGTCGTCTTGCGCCATTGCGCCCTGTCACCCCTTTCGGCCTGGGGGCAGTTTTTTTTCATCTTTCAAGTACTTTAAGGGTGCGGCCCCGTGTCGGATTGAGTCAATTCCTTGACCCCGGTTACACTCAGTGCATGGTGGTCGAATATGAACTCAGGCCGACCAGGGCTGCCAAAAAGGGAAAATACAACA
>JAVDBV010069590.1:0-19054 GCA_032619315.1 Piper longum
GGGTTTTGTTGATTGGTCCTTAGCATTTCTTTCTCGTGTTCACTATGACCTCAAGTGCATATTTTATTTTATCAGATAATTGGTTTTAAAAAATGGCGGATAAGGCTGTTACAATTCGCACAAGGAAGTTTATGACCAACCGTCTTCTGTCGAGGAAGCAGTTTGTGAGTATTTTTTTTACTTCAGACATTGGGTACTCTAGAGATAGTGGCTGTTCATACTAAAAATGATAAAAGCAGTATTGATCCTATTTGCATTTTACTAAGTAGCATTGATCTAGGGAATTAGTGTTAAGATATCATGATTTTATAGTGCATAGGGTCCTAATCATATTATTTCTTTTATATTAGGTTATTGATGTTCTTCATCCGGGTAGAGCCAATGTGTCTAAGGTACGGGATTCCTTGAATGTTCTGGTACTATAACAATTACGTCGAAGTTATTCTTTTATGAATTTTATTTATGTCCTTTTCTTATCTTGTAGGCTGAGCTTAAAGAAAAGCTGTCTAAAATGGACGAAGTCAAGGATTCAAATTCCATCTTTGTTTTTAAGTTCCGGACTCATTTTGGTGGGGGGAAATCAACAGGATTTGGCCTAATTTATGATACTGTTGAGAATGCAAAAAAATACGAGCCTAAATACAGACTTATCAGGGTAATTTTGATCTTCTTTTCCTTTTGTTGGAAAAATATTCTACAATTTTTCTTACTCTTTTTTCTCGAGTTATTTTCTCTTACTTGAGTTCTTATCATCTCACCCTTTCAAACTGATTGTCACTCACAAATTTGCCAACTTTTTTGAAATTTGGATCTGTTTTTCTGATGTTTTTAATTTTTTTAATGAAATTATGCATTGTTTGCTTGTTTGGACAAATGTCTTCATCTTATTTTAAAGTAAAGCTTTGATTGACTATTAGTACCCGCCTGTGTTTTGGTTGCATCTATAAATTGCAAGCTCAGTTTTGGCGGTATTTTGCAGAATGGTCTTGCTACAAGGTTGAGAAGTCTAGAAAGCAAATGAAAGAAAGGAAGAACCGTGCCAAGAAGGTTAGAGGAGTGAAAAAGGTACGAGAAAATGTCATGCATGTTTTGTGAGTATATTTGTTGAAATTTTCACACTAGTTAGCCATGGCTTACATAATTCTTTACTAGTATATACATAATATCTACTAGTTGACCATGGTTGACTAGTTAACCGGAAAATAACATTTTATCTTGCAGACCAAGGCCGGAGATACAGCCAAAGCTGGGAAGAAGTGATGCATTTTGATCCATGCCTCTCCCTTTTTGTTAGTGTTTAGTGTATTTCGAACGAACCACTTGTTGTTCAATTTAAAGCTTGATTGATTCGTCGAGTTGGACAATGTCGATAGCCTTTTCCGTTCCCCGAGAACACATTATGGACTATATCAAGGTCCTTAACCTTGCCATTACGAGACTTAAATTAGGACAAATGCATCACCAAGGAGAAAGGACCCTGAGATTTGGAGTTGCATAGGGATGCCAGTGAAATTCTAGGTAACAATTTAGTATGCGGGTCTGTGTCAATCCGGGCAATTTCAAGTAGATCCCGGTCCCACCCATTTCAGTGGCATCGTTGTAGCAGTGGGCCCCATTCAAAATATTAGCCCGGCCGTCTATGAGGACCCCGGTACCGGCGGTAAAGATAACGACATATGCCACTATATTTTCATTGCCAATGAGGCTGATTCCGGTGCGGAGACCCGTTGGCGGTGATGTGCTGATCGATGAACGAATTTCGGAGACGCAGAACTCCGTCGGACATGAAGTGAGTAATGTAGCAAGTGTCAATAGCGGTCCTTAGGGAATCAATTACTAAGATTGCTCCACCTCTGAAAATTAGTCCAATAGTAGGCCTCTGAGGGTGATGTACTCATAGGAAGAGGAGAATGCGGAGGCAGGTACATTCAACGCAGTGTTTGATGAGGAACCTGCAATATCAAGCTCGGAGGATGAAGAAGGCCACAGCTGAATGAGATGCCAATCATTGGATGCAAGCATAGACCCACCATGAATCTGTTCCACCGAAACCAATCAGAGTGTAAGGTTAGACACAGTGACGAGACCAAAAAATTGAGCTTATTTTTTTGTGTATGAGAATATATAAATGAAGTTAATTGGTGGTAAAAAAAAAGGTCATTCTTGTATCCAAGTTTAAGTATAATTATAGCTACTGATAAACTAACAAGTCTTCAGTTGATAAGGCAACAAAAATAACCCAATATTGGTGTTTATTAGGTGGCCTAGTAGGATAAAATTGCCATATACCATGAGACAAGCAATTCACAACATTTTGTATGCTATAAATTGTTGCAGTTTGTGTTGGTAATAAAATGAAGGAAATCTGCAACCTCTCTGGAGATTTTCCGACTAGCTACTAAGTTTCTACTATCTCCACTTTTAAGTGGGAATATCTAAATATTTATCCCTTATTTTGTGAACAGTATGTTTCATCTGTGGTTCTAAATTGTGGATCAAAAGAAGCAAATTAAATAAGGAAGGATTTTGTTTAGGAAATACCATGGCATTGCCAACTCCAGAAGGTGGAAGCCTCAATGCCCGGCTAATGTCGTAAATACCGCCCACCAAATGAACCTCAGCACCACCAAGGTTAGCAATTCCGGGCATCTAAACTCGGTCACTGGAGGCTTTAAAAGCATCAGAAATGGCCTTGATAAGTGCATCCGTGCTGTCCCTATTCCCCGTGGGATCTGCATTATACTGTCACCTTAACAACTCTAGAGCTGGCCGGGCCCTGCATTTTATCTAATATAAATTTAATTGCGAAAAGCCTGCTATGAAAGAGCCTAAATTCGAAGACAACAAAGAAGACCCAGATAACCTATAAAGAGCTTCCGGAAAGTAATTTGTAAGAACATGAATTACTGTGGATGTAAAGCAGAAGGAAGTTGCCATTCTCGGTGCACTGATTGAGCCTTTGAAGGTGCCCAGTGCTCTTAGCCTCTCTTTGTGGATTATCTGATACATTTGAGCAGGTTCTGAGACTGTGAGCGCTAAATCTTGAGCATGAACGTCGCAGGCAAGATGAGCCAGACCCATGAAGAATACCATCAAGTGCATAGTCGTCTTCTCCATGCTTACAACTAACTTGACACTGGTTTTGAGAGAAGAAAGAAGGTAACCGGGTTTCTATATGTGTGAAGAGGGGCGGGGTCATACAAACGTGACCAAACAGAGATTTGAAAGTTGATAATTAATCAGAAGCATCTTACACTGTTACACATGAAAAGCTTCCCTGGATTTGCGAACAAACAAATATTTCAGCCATAGGAGAACTTTGGATTTGTGAAGCCAAGTAAAAGAGCAACAGCCGTGGTTGCTCTTGTATACAAGAATATGAAACCAACTCCCAAGAAAGAGATGCGTAGAAAGCCGGCCCTCTTCCTTCCTTCTCAATGCCCAGGCATCCATCCAATGCGGACTTTGAGGCATAGCATTAGCCTATTTCCATGATCAAGAAAGCCTAATCAGGCACGCTGATCTTCTATAGTTGGAAGACAAGATCACAAGGAAATTACTAGTTCCATGCCTTCTACTTTGCTTATGCAACTCGAATATGCCTATACCTACTCTAGTAAGAGCAAACTGCCAATAGATCCTTTCACTTCTGTAACAATGGATAAAGGGTATGAACGAAAAAATATTTCCCACGTACTTGTTGTGTCTCCTATCATAAGACAGGGCTTATACATATACGAGTAGCCTCTTTGAATAGAATCATAAACTAAATCGCTCTCTCGCTACCCTTGTTTACTTACTTATCTTACTTGGCTAGCGTTACCTTTGATACTAGCGTTACCTTTGTCAAACACGAAATTTAGGAGAGTTGGGTTGGTTGCTTGCTGGGCAACCTAAGCAACAGGTCCCTTGCTGTCTAACCTGGACTGAGGGGACATTCTCACCTGTTAGCTGCAAGTACGGAGTCCCATCTCGTCTCAAAAAATTGAACTCAAGCTATCGGCTTGACTTTAATGAAAGGATAGTTTCATCGAGCGTACTGATAGGCCTCACGGAGGAGTTTCACTAGTGCACAAGTCTCTTTCTTTTAATTTAAAATATAATTTAAAAAATAAAAAAATTTCATTAATCTATACGTAAGTCACTAATTACTTTTAAATATATTATTACATGTATTTCTTAATCTAAAAATTAATTTAGTTAATAAATTTTTTTCTTAACATGCATTTTATGCATCATATAATAAGGAGAAACCACGGGAAGTTTCAATCAGATATGAATAGTTTCCAGAGCAAAGCTTTTCATTTTTTAAGGCCCATGCCTAAGTTCCTACACGGTGCTCCAAGCTCCGGTCCAACCCAGAAAAATTTAGTTTGCAAGAGGTGAGCGACTCTATTAAAGAGCGTTAAGAGTACATGACAAAAGCAAAATCACTTTCTCGTAAGATGTAAATAAACCTGGAAATTGACTATGGACAAGCAAAACCAAGGTTCCACAGATGCCGTACACGGAGACGCCCTTCAAAGACCATAGTCCAAACCATCATCAAGTACCAACTTACCTGCCTCGAAATCACATGCACAGGAAAAAAGCCGTCATGCAATTGCAAGCTAGGGTTCGTCACAAACCACAAGTCAGCCAATCCTCGCTTTAACGCAAAACTTCCACCAACATCAACTGCCTTTCAGCACGGCTTGGCTTTTGGAAGGATATCAGAACCGGCACCATCAAGAACCAAGGATAGCAAAAGCCTCAAGCTTTTAGAAATAGTAATTTAATCAATGTACCATAGCCATCCATTCTATACTTGTATAATTACTAAATTAAAATAATGCCTTCTCAATCTCTCTACAGCACCAGAATAGAGTATAACCAAGACTTACATAGCTTCACTGGAACCAGTTCATCACATCACACACCTAGAGCAGAACCGCACTTTGGTTCCATGACCTTAAACAATCAGTTTTTATTTATATTGAGCCATCGAAAAAAATAATCAGAATCTTGAATGAAAAGAAAGTAACAACGTTTGTCTTAACCACAGCGTATCCCAAGACAAAATCTATCATATTAAAAGCAGCCTAGTACGAAAGGCCAGTGATCACATACGTGAGACATGTACACAAGATGAACCAATGAAAAAAATTAAATTTTCTTTTCTTTTCTTTTAATTTTATATACAAAGGTACAGACCAGTGGCCTAACCGTGGTTATCAGCGGGCTATCCATTCAACAGCAACATAATACAACAAGGGTAAGATATCGAGCCTTTGAAAGAAAAAAATGTGTAGAGCCCTATACAAAAAAAGGTAAGTATGTGCAAAATACAACCCCCTTGTGGGGCAGGAAATGAACCTGGCCCGTGTACATACCTCGATTGGTCACCCGGTAATTTACAATGGAAAATTAGAAAGATTGCATACCAGGATGAAACATCTTCCCACAACTTCCTTACAGTGTGGTCCCCACAAGGGAAAAATATCAGCCTTCTATCTGCACGAATATATAATAACCTGTAAGATAGCCCCCACAGCATAAAAGCATCCACAAAAAAAAATAAGAAAAAATAATAATAATAGCAAACAATAATGCTTCAACATATATGAATATTCACATACTAAACACAACTAAGGGTGTGTTTGTTTGGTATGAAAGTAGTGTAAATGATATAAAAATTTTAAAATAGTCAGCTTTACCAAAAGTAACTATATTTAATGTATCTTATATAACAATATTAAGCTAATTATTTCCCATACAAATTAAGCATAATTACATCCAAGTGAGAGCGCAAAATAACCATGATTATCTTATTTAGGTCACCCATGCGCTCTCCCACTAGGACAAAAATATCCCGCTTTTTATTATCTCAATAGATAAGAAAAAGAGAAAAAAAAAATTGTACACCGGAAATCATATGGATGAGCTTCTTGAAGGTAATCATAATTAATTTAAACACAAAACATAGTGTAAAAGCACTCATTTTTCTTAGGACTATATTGCATATATACTTAAGATTGATCATTTAAAATTTTCATGTCATTTATAGTTTTTTCATGCTAATCAAATAGAGCCTATGAGATCAAGCAAAAAAAAAAAAACAAAGTAATATTGAAATTGTAACAACAAGCAACAAGAAGCTACATGTAAGGGCAAATGGCCCATACGACGCAAGCAAAGAAGCCCGACATACGCTTTCCACAAGAAAGCCACATGGTCAAAAAGTGTTCAATTAGGCTTTATCAACTCTCTTCAATCATAAAACCAAGAACACGCAGACTTCAAAAAATAGGACATACACCCCAAATTTCAGTTTTTTATTTCAAAGAATCATGTTGACCAACTTTAGGTACTTTATACAATGGTGAACAGATTGTAAGTGGTGCAGAATCTGCAGATTAAGCAACTGATTATAGAAATTCACTCAAAAAAAAAAGAATATTTAGACACCAAGTTTTTCTCTAGCTCAATAACCAACTTGTTCAATAAGAAAAGGGTGTGATTCTGCATTTTATGCAAAATGTGTAAAATTAGACATCTGCTTTGAACGTGTTTTTTTATTTGAACTTTTACGATTGCTATGTTACATCTACGAGAACGTTGAATATGCAGCAGAACATACCTGCACATTGGGGGTACACTTTCTGATGAAGCAATGACAGCCGAAATAGGCCAGCAAAATCAGGTCAACCCAATAAGTTCTATCCCGAGCCCGAACTTGTAGGTTGGGAACACAATGGCCATGAATCCATGGGCTGTTGCTGTTGGACTTGTAAATCTTGGTGCCACTGACCATTAATATTTGGCCCATGCATTAAGGAACTACTGCCAGATAGCTGTCTCTTACCTAAAAGTTGCGAAGCCTGTCCAGGCTCAAGCCCATTTGGCGTTTGTCGAGGCATGCTTCCACTATTGGCTAATTGACGATGTGAAGAACCTGTTACATTTGAATCGCAAGATGGGGACTCCACCTTCCACAGAGATATAGATGAGGAGGCAGGCGAAACCGATGTAGCAATAATACTTGTAGCTGTACATTGAGTCGCATTTGAGTTTGAGGCCAGCTGATTAATGGGATTTTGCTCCAGTGGCCCAGATTGTGGAGCATCAGAAGGGCAATGCTGCAAATTACATGTAGGAAGCATTCTTTGCAAGGATTGCCGAGTTAGATTTGTCTGCACACTTAATGAAGAGGAAGACACAGGAACCTGAGATGAGGATAAATTCTGATTAGGATGAAGTTGAGGGGCTTGACCTTGATTGTTGCCATCCACATGACCATTAGGCAGTGATACTTGCTTATGGTAGTGAGATCTAGATAACTGCTTCTGCTGGTTCTGTAAAGAGTTGGAAGGTTGGGATAGTAGCTGTCTCCCAGGTTGACATGCATTTGAACCAGTAGTACCGGAATATACACCTTGTATTAACATCATTTGTTGCATGGTAGGCTCACCCTTAGATATTTCATTGAGAGGAGAATGATTATTCACATCAGCTGAGTCAAAGGGGAAATTTTGATGCATCAGATTGGCTCCCCTACCTAATCCTTTAGCAACCTTTGCCTGTTGAACAGAACTTGACTGTTGCCTTTGTTGAGGAATATGCGATCTCTGTTGCTGTTGCAGAAGCTGCCGCCTCTGCCGCTGCTTAAGCACCTGATTTGTCAGAGGTGGTACAAGCTGACCAAGGCTGTGCGGAGTCAGATTGTGCTTAGGTTGGGCTTGAGTGGGGAATGTGCTCATTTGGGAGGATGACTGGGTTAAAGAGTGTTGAGCATTTGGAATGGGCGGTGATACTGAAGCAGCAGGAGCCTGAAGTTCATTCTGCATCGATGAAACTGGATGATGCGCTTGTGATTGAGGTGGGTAAGAAATAGATGAATTGGTGGAGGTGAAATGCTGTTGTTGTGGCATAAATCGTTGTTGCATTTGCCTATCTTTAGCCACTCGGTTGGCAAATGCTTGCTGCTGAGGGATCCCTGAGTCAGCACCTTGTTGTAGTTGAGGATGATGAGGACCATTTAAAAGGTGTGATTGATGTGGCATCCGCTGTTGAGATTGGTGTTGTAGAGGAATGTTTTGAACAGGGGAAGTACCTACAGGATTGGTAAAAGCAGAGCTGATACCACTAAAACCAGGTGGAGTAACTTGACAATTCCCCTGGGAAGCTTGCATCTGAAATTCCTGCATCATCATGCGTCTTTGATCTTCAGAATTCTGGCCAGGCTGCCAAAGAATGGTAAAGTTAAAATCTAGAAGACAACTATAGCAAAGGTAATTGCCCTAAAAGTAGAACATACCCGAATAGACGTAAGAGTATCTCGAGGCCTAGGCATTGAGTTTTCCTGACCTGAAACAGACCCTGAGTGCATATTTGTGGGGCCAGGCATCCCAGCGTTTGGCATTATGGTGCCAGAAGAAGCCATATTTAACATGGGTGCAGCAGAACCCATTCCTTGAAATCCCTGCCGAGGAATCCCAGCTCCCCTATTCACGCCACATATCATACCCTGCCCATTACTCCCAGGTACCATACGTACAGCCCGATCATTTCCAATTTGCAAAGTCCCTGAATTGGACATACCCGATTGTTGCACATTTCTACCAGATAGTGTTTGATTGTATTGATGAATCCTTTTCTGTTCATCCAATGGTGAAGATGTTGACCTAGATCCAACATACCTGTTTACATTAACAAGACTGACCACTCATTTCTCTTCATGGTCTTGTCCAATCATCGTACCCCCAAATAATTGGGGTAAGATGGATGGAAACAAGGATCCTATTCTGCCAAATAATAATCTAGTCAAGTGCAAAAAAATGAAAGAGTTTAACAGTGAATGCCTTTCCTAATTGCCTTAAATGGTCTTTTAAAAAGTAGTAAAGTAAGATATGCCTCTATTTCAGTAAAATACCTGGATGACGGACTCAATGCAGCTGAAGTTGATGTAAAGCCATTACTAAGAACCATTTCAGAAGTAACTTGGACTGCATTATTCACAAAAGATGAAGATCCTTGATGATTTGAAACAGGCAATCCACCACCATGGGATCCAGAATAACCAAGTGAGTGAACATCTGGGATTGAGGAAGTTGTATCACAAAGATCAAGAGGCCTGTCAAAGACAATATTAAAACGTTAAAATTCTCATAAACAGTCCTATGCAACAGCATTATGAACCACAGCAACATACCAAATAAAAAATGTTGCTAGAAAACCTTTATAAAGAACTAGAACTAACACTCACGTCAAAATGGTACCATTTAGGACATTTGGGCAGACTTGTGAAAGAGCAATAACATGTGAACCATGAACTGGCATGATTTGTTTAGCTTCATGATTGTTGCTCTGAGCATGCAGAACAGAGGACCAAGTAAGGGAAAACTTCACAATGAAAAAAATAATTTTACACAATAAAACAACATTATTGACAACATAGCACAGCTCTTCAAACCTACTATATTAATTCATAGATTGCCCTAACTATGGTCAATTCGGACATACACTATTGTCATAGTTGTCAACATCAACATCATCACTGCACCAGACAAGATGAAGGGATTAAAAGAAGAATCCTATACCACCATTCATTTTGGCCGTAGGTCAAATTATGAGAACAATGAACGCAACAGGGAAGCACCACCTTAATAACAATAAACAAATATTTGCTTCCAAATGACAACGATAAACATATAAGACAAACAAAATTACCAATAGCACAAATCAGTCTAGTTTGGTGGATCTTCACAAAGCGCAGGACAACACTAAAGAAGGACTATATTACAGGTTAGTCCAGTCATTTAACTTTTTTTTTTTGCAAAATGCTAGGTATTATAGATCAAGCTTTTAAGTCTGCCTTTTAAAATGGGTTTGATACCTCACACACGCATTTGTTTGGAAATGAATACCTGTCATAATATGATTGGTGTTCAAGTTTTAAAGACAAATTCCGGACTCCTCCACCAGACAGCTTAAGCAAGTGGCAACTGCCCATGGTATTAAGGTAATATGAGAGGGAATAAATCTCACCACAAGCAAGAATGCCCAGGGAGCAATTTCGCCCTCTTTATCAGTGGGAAAAGCACAAAAGAATAATTCAATGGCCAATGAAGTGATAAAATAAGTTGAAGGAATTTTTCCATAACAGATTAAGATGTCATAAGAAACCATGATTACAAAATTTCGTCAATAAAAATTCTTTCTCCCTAAATGCTTAAGCAATTAAAGAACAAATAGACCTGCATGCCCATCACAAAATACTATAGATTTCTCATAAATTATAAAAAATTAAAAGCATAACTAAATGCCATACTGAATCTTTCACAAAGCCAGCCAGATAAACCCAACTTCAACTCAAGCAAACATGCAGGAGCCAAAATTTTCAATCAAGATAGCAAAATATCATCAACTGTTGAAATCCAATAAAGAACTCACTGTCTCATCATTATGCAAGCCTTCCACACTTCACAATGCAGAATAATAGATACTTGCTATCATAAAGCCATCATATCACTAAGCTAACCCAATTAACATAAGTATTGGATGATCATGATGTTCGAATTTTCTTCCAATTTTCCACTTTTGAGGGTTGCACTAGGATGGACAACCAGTTATACCTCGCAAATAAGATGATGGCAATCAAAAATTCTTTCCAAGGATTTCTTTCAAAATTAACTCTCCATCATTAGTTTTGAGTGTGGTGACAGAAATTAGTTACACAAAATTTACACCCTAGACGATAAGCATGACAATCTTTCAATTGTAAAGAATATCATATAATCTTATTTATAAACAGGGAAAAATTCATACATGAATTCAACGGATTAAAATCAGCACGTTACATATTGATAAAAAAAATGCATTGGTGCAGACAAAGTAAAAATTGGCTAATAGGCAGCATAAACTCAACAAAACATTTCCAAGTGGTTATAGGATTTAATATAGGGATTAATACATAGTACAAAGTAAAAAAACTAGTTTCAAGTACTCTGACTAGCACAAACCAAATCAACTACAGTCCAGCATCCCCTGTTTCAAAATTTAATTAATTCTGGCCACTAGACATGCTTTTGCACCCAAATTATTTCTAGTGACAAAAAACGAAAAATTGATAGGGTACAACATGGATTTTGGGTCATTCATTAATTGCTACAAAAATTGAATGATAAATAGATTAAAAAAAACTTATGAAATCTCAACTGATAGCAGATGATTGCAAGATATAATACATAAAACATATAGGACAAGCAAACCTGGTTTCTTTGCAAATGAAGCTGCTGTCCAACCTCAATAATTTTTTCAAAATGGGCCTTTAACACGTCCTGTTCCAAGGGTCCCTGTAAATGCTGAAACAACAGCCTTGCTCGACCCTGGTACAAAATTAACAACAATCTAAATCAGTGTAATCAATCAGCTGAAAAGTCTAGCTCACTTAACCCCTATGCATTTTTTGGCAAAAAAATTACATATATATTTAGTGACCTAGCATAAACAAGTAATAGCAAATCAAATTTCACTTTAAAAACAATTCTAGTCATCTATGAGGAGACCATGTAATGTCCATGAGGAAAGTTAGAAAACACACACCATCTCTTCTCTAGAAATTCAGTGTCCTAATATATGTATGTGTATATGTGTGTATGTCTAGTTTTTGTTGATCGAGGAAGAGGGAAAACGTGATATTTTAAAAAGAAGATATGGATGGGTGGCATACCTTTGGAATGCCAGGAAGAGTTGATGGGTATGGTTGAGAAGACCCTGAATCTTCAGCGCTATCAGCTCCATCACCAGAATTTCTATCCATCAAAATTTTATGCCGCTCTTTACATTCTTTAGGCTTGCGGAAGATGCGCTACAGGATGAAATTCATAAGAAAATAGTAAAAAGTAATGAAAAGTATATAAAGTAAGAAATAGCCTCACCTTGAAATGCAACGTACTGTTCATTATATCGCTCACAAGCTCCCAATTAGGACCCATATCATGCACAAGGACAACAAGTGCCTACAAGAAAAACTGGGATTATTTTACATCTCCCTTACCTCTTTTACCTCAGTTGTTTTTTCCAACTATTCACAAGACACTGCAGCCAAAAGGCAAAAGGTAACAGGTTACCTGATCTTCCAATAATGACCATGGGCATCCAGCTCCAGATGTAACTCCTGAAATCTGTAGATGATGCAGACTGATCAATCATAAAAAAAATTAAACTTCACGAATATGAAAGTCACAGATGAGTATCATCTGCAAAGCTGGATATTACCTGGTTGCACTCAGACATGTACAATCAGTATAACTGTTAACAAAAATTGAATCTTATATTTGATCTCACAGACTAATATTACCTTAAGTGCTTTGGACTTTTTTCCAGGGCCACGGGTAGCAACTATTTTCATAATCTTGCTTGGATAGGCCATATTACTCATTTGAGACGCAACAGAAGGGGTTGATCCAGGACCGACACCCATGCTTTCAGGAGACACATCAGGCTGCTGCTTCCGGAGCTTTAATTTTTTTGCAGTAGGCTGACCTAATGTACCTTCAACATAGAGAACGCTTGAAAAGAGCCATCTAAAAGAAATAGCTAATGATTCTTATATCTTAATTAGAAAAAATTCAAAAAAATATTTATTTACCATTGCTTGCAATTGAACCAAAGTTGTGAGCTTCCAATTTCCTTTTAGAGAAATCCCTCTGCAATGAAAATGCCACTAATCAAAGAAAAAATAACCAAAACAAAAAGTAAAGGATTAAATTATCCTTTTGCAACCGGAACAAGGCACAGGGAGGCAATTCAGATACAGAGGCATAAATCTCAAATGAAGTACCAATGCACAGCGCACACAATGGATGGAAATTAGCAGCAGTAGAACTATACCTGTTTGTGCTGACCAATTGACTTCCCCTGCCATCTGTGACCATATGCAGATCCCTGCACAATAAGAAACATAAAAAATTCATCAAGTTAACAGCATTCAGCTAAGAAGGCATACTGCAATGACAAAGAAACTTACTCTAGCAGAAAGAAGATATGTTTCAGAATCAGCCGAGTGCAAAGAATTTTTATACACCAAGTGCTTAGGCTTTTTCTTCTTTTTATGTTTCACGGATATTCCAGTCCCATCAAAAGGCAAGTGTCTGCCATATTCTCCAGTTGATTCAACTTCCGTGTTTTTTTGCATTTGGGGCCCTCCATGTAATGAACTTTGGTCATCCTGATAAGAACAAGTATCTCCACTCGAAACATCAGTTTTAGCTGGCATCAGCATCGGGATAGATGTTACAGGACCCAAAACTCTTTGTCTGGCAGCCGTTCGAGCACGTTTGGTAGGAATTGACCCAACATGTGGGCTGTTAAGGGGCCTTTTCCCATTAGCTAAAATATGTAAATTGCCTGGTTTGATTTCAACAAAGTTGCCATATGCCAATTCTGATTCATTCTCATAAGATCTTGGTATGTATTTTTGGATGTTTTTATTCCGCTGAGTAGATCTAGAAAACTTGTAGGCAGATTCAGAAAAATAAAACATGCCAGCGTCACATTCATCCTCTTCACACGTATTCTCTAGTGCTCCTAACAGAAAGTTCAAACCAGTTCATGCATGTGAGCATAAAATTCAAAACAAAATATCTAAAATAAACAAAAATTAAATATACCAGATGTAGAATCCAACCAAGCTGCCAAACGTCTGTCTAATTGAATTCCATTCCCAGATTTCTGAAAAAAGAAACAGTAAATATAAGACTAGACTCCACTTCAACAATGTTAGAATCAGTATTGTCAAAAAACTCAAAATTGGAAAATATAAATAAATATGAATCTTAAAGTTATTATTCAAAACAAAGACTGAAATAAAAAAGTTTTAGTACCGAAAACAATCAACTTGTCAGAATAAGAAGCAGTTTTAAGGCCAACCATCAAACTCTACCTCATAGTGCATCCAAAGTGACTCAATAGATTTCCGATAATTTTCCATAGCACCAAAAGGTACAGCAAAGAAGAGATCCTCCTGAAAGTTACATTTTCAACTAAAGCATATAGCATGAATGCAAATAAATAGTACGAAAATTACTAAGCAATACAGCCCCAGATAAAGTAGAGACAAAGATGAGTTTAATTACTTGCAATTCTTCAATGTTTTCTGAAAATATCATAATGCCAGAATCAAAGAGTCCGTCAGGAATTCTAAGAGCCTCTGCATGGACAGAACTAGAAGAGTGCTCAACATTATCTTTCAAAAATCTAACTGCATAGGCAATGACGTTATGATGCTTTTCACATTCATTACTAATCTTCTCCCCATTATTCTGCACAAACAAAGATTCATTTCTTTTATCAAAATAACAATTAAAAAGCAGATAAATAGAAAAAATGGGCAACCAATTTGTAAATGAATACACGGGGCACAAAGGATGTGCAGATTTGCAATGAGCTGGTAAAATACTAAAATCTTCATAACATCCCAGTGCTTTAATGTAGGTTTCTACTGTACAACTAAAAGAGTAGGACGAAAATTCATTTTTTTTTAAAAAAATGCCATTACCAAATGCAAAATTGACTCTTAATTGATAATTAAGTAATAGTGGACCTGAGCAAAGGGTGAGTTGGGTCATAAACAGGTATTTTAGAAGGTAAAGAAAAAAGACCTTTCGAGATCCTAAGTAATTATATTTTCATAAACAGAAAACAATTAATAAAAAATAGCCTAAATTACAATATTGCACATTTTCTAAAATGGAAATGTACCTCACTTATACTCCATTTTCTAATATTAACTAGCTAATCTACCTCTCCACTCAGATTGAGGCAGCTTTACCCATAGCTTGTCATTACTACAGCCCAACGTTACAGAAGTTTTCAAAACCAACTATGCACATTTTTTCTTCTATCTTTTGGTGCTTGCAGCTTGATGTATAAGATTAATTTCCTCCCAAATGCTATAAAAAGCAGATATTTGCAAGACATGACAGAATGGTATCAAGCAATTACTAGTCAAGAACCTAAAGATAAATTCAGAAAAAGAACACAAAGTACTCAACCTTAAAATTTCTGTCTTCAGCCTTGTCATTGGTAGCATTGCTTCCTACAAATTTCAAGTCCTCAAAAATTGGAAAATTTGCACTGTATTCCAGATCTTCCGAAACTTTTCTGCTGAATAGCACCTTAGCCGAATTCCAGAAGTGCATCACAGCCTTTGCCAAAGTGTGAGCTGCTAATCTTTGATTGTGGCACAAAACTGCATCTTTTAGCTTTGAACGGACAGTCAAAGCCACCAGATGAGATATCTGTGATGCAGCTGAAATCTTCCATGTGCGTTCCTAATCATATTGATGTCACAACAAAAAAAATCCATGAAGCAGGAAATAATCAGTGACTTGAAAAACACCCGCAGGGGGAGGAGAGAGAGAGGGTGTGGGGAGGGGGGGGAGGGCGCAAAACCTGCATAAAATCATTAGCCAGCCATGCCATTTCCTCAAGAACAAAATCCCAATGAGATTTTCTACCTGCCTCTGAACAAAAGCTACTAGTAGATGCCTCACCCAATCTTTTCCGATAAGCCTAGTGAGAAACCAACAAAATATGACATCAAACAGAAAATTTTCACCAGTGGAGAGTCAGATTGACATTAAAGAGGAATAAAAAAAACCACCTCGATTGCCTGTGCCTTCTCTAAAATAGCATCAACATGGGTCTCTGTCAAAAGATTTTCTGAGCATGGTTGAGACTCCGAAAACACTGGTGGCTCATTCTTGAGTGGCAGCAATGAAATCATGGAACTTCCTTGCATCAGACTAGTATTCTTAGCAGTTGAATTATTCCTCAAGGTGTCCAGACTTGCATCTGGCTTCGAAATACCAAGTTCATCCAGATTTTTTGAGCATTGTCCATCAGCATTTCTTTCAGATGATTCATGAATGATCTTTGTGCTGACAACTTTAGCATCAGCATCACCAGTATCATTACTTTGAACATCAACAGCGAAAGCATTTTTTTTAAACATAACCTCATCAAAAGCAGGTGATACTTTCTGGGATGATGAAGTGAATACTTTTGAACATTCACTGGCAGAACAACCAAGCTTATCTGGAATTAGACAATTAATCTCATTTACAAAAGAGCCTGCATCCGGTGTAAGGCCAGACAATTTCTTTTGATCTCCATCCTGCAATTCCACAGCCACCTCATCTAAGAGAATACAGCAATTAGATACACTGGTGAACTTGGCATCAGTGTCAATAGCTTCACCAAGACCACAATCAACATTGTTTAAAGGTAAATTATTGATCTCGGTCTGTTCATTCACAATAGAGTCTGTGATTTCATTTCGAGAAACACCACACTCTTTCTTCTGATCTTCATCATGTACATTGTCCACAGCCTCTGCTGAAAGACTACAACTATTGGGTGCACTAGGGAGCTTTTCAATAGCATCAAAAGTTTTGTCATGTTCAAAATCAGGTTCACCTAAGACTCTTTTTTTCACATCTTTGATAAAACCAACAATGTGATTCACTTGCTCATCAAGGGTCTGAAAGAATTGAATGTTCTCACTCTGCCTTGTTTCTCTATCTACGTCAGGTAATGGAGGTTCCATAAATTCATTTTTTATTTCAAGAATTTGAGTTCCAGCTACAACCATATTCTGATTATCAGAAGCTAGAGGCCTAGAATCAATATTGTCATTAGGACTTGCTGTTTCGGAGTTGCAAATGGAGAGATCCTCTGGATCAGCAGTCATTTCTCCCTCACAAGTCAATCTTTTGACACCATTGAGCTCACTAAGAATTGGCGGCACATTGAAAGAAATATTAGCAGCTCCTAACTTTACTAGATTGGTTGAATGTGCATGAGCACTGTCACGATTAGGTCTGGACCTGTTTCTTCGAGCATATGCTTGACCTTTAGCCTCAAGACGGAGAGCAGCTGAAAAGTCTGATTCCTTCAATGCAGAAAAATTACCTAGTCTAGCACCCCTTTTACTAAATTGATAAGAATTTCTCTTCCTCTCAGTCATTTTATCTTCGCCATCAATACCTAAAAGATTATCAGTACTGCTAGGGTCTTTGCTCAAAACAGCACACAATCTCCCACTGCTGTCAACAGAATCTGCATGAGGTGACACTGGCAATGCGGCACTGCCTCTTGCTTCACTGAAATAACATAATATAGCATCCATCAGCCCTCTCTAACTGTTGATGCTAGAATGGCTTATTAAAGAATCACAGAGCATATTTTATTTGCAAAACATTATCAATTTCATGAATCGAATGCAAGATAAAAGAAACAGAGTTACACTTCCTTCCAGTTCCATGCAGAAAATTAACACTTAAAAAAGCAGATAGATGACACAAAATGCAGAAACGTCATTAATAAGTTATATACTGGACATTGAGAAATTTAAAGAAGCCAGAGCCTAATCAACTTTCTAAAAGCACAGATACTAATTCTTCCTCTTCTTGTATTTTGCCACCTTATCCTAAAAAGGAGGGTGAAACATGGATCCTAATCAAGGATCTGTGACTGCGAATCTGCTTTCATTCTCAATAAATCAAACTAAAATAACACTTCAACAAGCTATGCTCATCAAATAGTAACCGAACCTGTTAACAAACTGTTCCCCTATCTGATCTGCAACTGAAGTAGAATGCGGACTTATAGAAGCTGCTGGATCAGCTTTGAAATCCAATGGATTACCTCCCTGAAAAACCATGTGAACTGATCATAGGAAACAAGAACAAAAATCTGTAAGAATGTGCTTAATAAGCATGAAAGAAAAAAGAACAATTACTCTTTCAAGAAACTCAAGTTCCCTTTTTCTCTCCTCACGAACATCATATTCTTGTCTGTGAAGCAAAAAACAACAAGTACGAGGGCTATTTAATACAATGAGCTATCATCACACCATAACCTAGATATATCACCATTGCCTTAATCTTCATTAACAATGACATAAGAATAAGCTACCGAAGTTCTGCTTGAGCCTTTTCAATAGCTGCACGACGGGGAGAAATTGTGCTATCAATCCAAACTACACCATCTATTACACGTCCCATAGAATCCTTTTCTGCATTTGCTAGCGGGGCATTTTCGGAGTTAAGCACATGCATCCCTCACTGGCCTCACCCGTAAGTGAAATTTTCTGAGAAAACCTTCTTCCATAACTTCATTTTCCTAAGTTCTATCACGAGAAAAAAAGAATAAATAAATGCACAATCATGTAGGCAAACGCGATATGATGATTCAAAGAATTCAAAAGAGGAACAATTGAGAGTAAGGCAGCCAATCAACAAATCCACTGACACTATTGCACCAAATCACTATAATAGCACACTTCCAATATCCAGGAAACCAAAAACTCAAGTTAGTATACTACCACCTGGAAAAAAAGCTTTTTAATCTTAGTTCTAAAATCAAACAAACCATGCAACAACACGGCACTGTATAGCTCAGACACAAAACCCCGTAGTTCATGATTCCATGATTTAGAACTCTCCCATAATTTGAGCTCATTATAAAAAAGACCAAGCAAACAATCTTTCTAAGTTCTTCGGAAACAGCTTAATGTGCAAAATTCAATATTCGTCAACTTCAACAACTCAACGAAATCCAATCAAAACTGAAAAGAACACTTACCACCGATTTTCCTCCAATGCAGATAACACATTGGGTCCATCACACCTGCTAAACAAAATTCTACCCCTAATTTTCACACACGAATTCTTACTTCCAACGCAAACAACAGCAATCAAGAATTGGAGACGAACTACCACTCAAACCAAGCACCAACGCAGTACCCTCATACTAAACGATCGCCCAGAAGCCCACCTCACCACGCTCCACTCCCAAACTCAACCTCAAGCCAACCCGCCACCATTACCCACAACCTGGCACACGAGCTCCCAACGCCGCCACCACCAATGTTCCAAAAAATTAAGCCGAACACGCACTTCCAGCAAACCAAATTGCTCGCAAGGAAAACGCAATTCGGCGGGAAAAAAAGAGCGGGACAGAAACCAACCTGGGAAGCACAGCAGGCATTGAGACGGCGAGTTCGGGT
>JAVDBV010069591.1:0-13315 GCA_032619315.1 Piper longum
ACACGGTCCTAACATCTTACTATACATGATTAAATTGGACCAAAATAAAAATGTCGGGCGTGCCGCATCCAAATAGGCATTCTGAACGTTGGAGGAGGCTAAGGCCGGGCAACTTACAACATATCATATATAAACCATGGCAAGAAGGGCCGGACCTTATTAACTCGATTCAGGTAACAACCGAACCGACAGTAAAAACCCTCGGGCCGACAACCCGGGTTTTACAGACGGTGCTCGTTTTGGTGCCAAGATGAAGGTGTGGAGAAGAAAAGAACGTCGGGGAAGAACGTGTTAAACTTGTAAATATAGGTTGACTCGATATGGGTCGAGTTAAAAAAAATAATACCAACTAATATTGAAACCTTAAAAATAATTAATTTAATGGGATACGAGTTAAGTGGCTAAAATAATAAGTTAATAAATTATTATACGAAATTACCATATTAATTAAATTATGGTCATGATAAACGGTAAATAATTAATCGGCTTATTACAAACGATTAAATTAAATCGGAAGGTTATAAGGGATATATAAAATAAAGACTTCACCTTTACCATATTAAATTAATATTTGATAAATAAAACGATTACTTTAATAACGAATTTGCAAGGTAGAAAATGGGGTAATAAAATATAATCGTGTATAAAATCACGAAATATCGTAATTAAATAAGGAAGGGTTGAACTGTATTGAATTAAATAAATTATAAATAATTATATTAGTGATATCCTTAAATTAGGACAATAGAAATCAATTAAAGTATATACCAATAATAGTAATTAATTCTTAGTTATAAATTAATAATTATTTTAGTGAGGATTATAATTCGGATAATTAGTTTAAAATGTAAAGAATGACTTAATTGATTATATCACATGAATAATTAATTATATCACTAGAATTGTTGAAAATTAAATAATTAATGATGTTCAACATTGTACATTTTATATTATAAAAAATTGATAGTTATATTAGTCATGTAGTTCCATGCATTTTCTACATGAATAAAATTATACTCATGTATAATTTTATGTCGTCGTTCAGACTAGGATTGTTGATCGCAGTTACAGGATTTCGTACAAATTACCAGGTCCGTATAATTACTGAAATGTTGTATATTCCCTTCTGACAGCCCTGGTCTGCCTGAGCCTAGATTTGACCACCATGCACCGGTGCAACCGGGGTTAAGGAATTGACTCAGTTTGTCACGGGGCCGCACTTTTAAATTTACTTGTAAGACAAATATGGAGTCTATGACATGAGGCAGCACCTGCAAAATAGGGTATCTCTATCATGAGGCAACACCCACGACACGAGGCAGCACCCGCGAAATAGGGACTCTCTGTCGTGCGGCGACAATCCCAAACTTGAAAACCTGCCCCCATGCCGAAAGGGGATGTCAGGCAGACGTCTCATTATGCACTTGTGATATAAAGAGGGTGAGCCAATGACAAATATCGGTAACTACACAGGTCATAGGTCACGTAGTGTGTGTGCGCATGCATGGGATTGTAGCGGGATAGGCGGCCACCTTCCCCGCATCATAAGAGCTCGACATAGGCTCACTTCACTAAAAGACTTTTGAAATAACAATATGGAGTATATTTGACTTGTTTCTTTAATTATATGGCTTAGTAGTTTTATCACTAACGCGGAATTGCCTCCGCAGGTGTGCAAATTCGGGCATAGAGTGAGAGCAGGGTTGGTGGATCTTTTACCAACCAAGGTTCGGAGAAAATGATAATGCATTGGATTTCCTTTTTATTTTATTTGAGTTATAAATGTGGCTATGGGAAACGGTTTAATACTGTGGGACGATTATTATTATGTCTTGTATAAAATATAGTTTACTTTGAATGAGTTATACTTATGGCTTTAATAGAAATCATGTAACATAGAAGTAATGTCCAGTCCGGTTAGGGCTGATCGTTAGAGGGTTGGTTTGACTTAATTTTAAGTAACACCTGGCCAACTAAGCCCACATTATTGTGAAAATAGCGGGTCGTTACAGTTTCGGTCCTCCGCCACCCACCAGAGTAGTCTGTTAGTAATTGCCTCATAGCCTTCTTTCAACCAAGATGCACCACCCACTCTGGCGTTGCCACGTTTGTCTCCAACAAATCATTCTTTCCTTTGGTTTATTGCCGCTGCATCGATTTCGGGGCATTTTTCAGCGCCAATGAATCACTTCCAGTGAGTCCAACTGTCAATATAATTTCCTCTCATCGAGGCCGATATTTTGAGTTGACCCTCACTGTGGCCGCGATCGTCGCCGATGATGTCTCCACACCATGCGATAATGTCACCATTTTCTAACTATTTTTTGGCTAACTAGCAGCCAGACACTGCTGGTTTCCACCTCCAACACCTTCCCTATGACGAGCACTAACTTCCCTGATCAGCAACCTCTGAGGTGCCACCATAGGTGTTTTTCGGTGACGAACACCAACTACCCAGGCCTGCTTCTACCAGCCCGCACCCACATCTACTTGCCTGTGCCAATGTCCGCATCCAGCTAATAGAGTCCAGCCCAACCCAACCCAGGAGCTCAGTCCAACTTGCCCAGGTTGACTCAGTTCGATGTTTTCACTTGTTTCAGCCGTTTTTGACTATTTTCGGTAATTTGAGACACCATACATTAATTTAGATGTATATTTATATTATTTATCATTTTTAGATGTTACGAATAATTTTTTTATTAATTATTTATTTTATTTTGTTATTTATTTATCTATTCATTATTATCCCTTTTTGTTATTTGTATCTCTATCTTTTATTGTGCATATTGATAGGATTGTTTATTATTATTAATGATATATTTATTTATTAATATGAATCTTATTTATATTTATTAAATTTTATCAATTTATTTATTTATTTATTTATTTATATATTTACTTATTCGTGTGTACGAGAAATAGAAGCCGGAAATACATAAGGAGGCGCCGAGGACGAGTTTCGCACTTTTGGGCAACAAGCCCTAGCCGCCCTCTCTCTTGTCTCTTTCTCTAGCTGCCTTCTAGGTTCGCTCTCTATGTGCTACCTTTCTCTATTTCTTAGGGATTGAGTGGAGAGTTTTAGTGTGAAGTTCTAAGTTTTTTCACTGAAGAAGTTAGTTATTTCAACTAAAACATGTTAATCCTATAAATTCATAAATCATGATCACATTCTCTATTTTGTTTAATGTTGTATGCTATCTGCATGCGTGCTTTCATGCTGTGTATAACCTGTTATTTTATAATCCACCTAGTTGCTGAGATACGGGAGAAGAGCCCCTCGTCGCTGTTCGAAGGCCCATATTTCCAACCGTCGGAGTCTAGAAGGAGCTTGCCACCCCTGACATCGTAAAGCTCGCTGAGAAGAGCCTCAATTACAGCTGCATGCCAGAGGGTTACCGACTTGGAGTCATCACTACCCATTGCTGTTTTGCTCGTAGCCAATCCCTTGGAGTGTCATTGCTGCTTGCTGTCAACACCTTGCCTTACAAAAGCCCAAGCCTTTCTTGGTTGCTCCACTACCACCGGCTAGGAGACTATAGGAGCCATATGCTTGCTGCCATGGAGGAGATCCATCCTAGGTGCTGCTGGCCGACGAGTTCGTGAAATGAAGGAGTCTCTCTTGCTGTCCTGCCATCACCCTGTTTGGAGCCGAACCAGGGAGAAGCGTTGGAGTTGGAACATTGCTACCCGTCATCACTGCCTGTACAGCCGCCGTTTGTTGTTAGAAAGATTACTATCTCACCACCTTGCTGCTGAGCCACTAGAGAAGAGAAGCCTTCGCTTGCCGCTGTTGCCGGAGTTCGTCGCTACCCCCATCCTCGTTGCTGTGAAGCCCACGGCCTTGCTCGGATAAGGGGTTACTGCCACGCTGCTGTCGTGAGTAAAGAAGGAATGAAGAGAGCTTCCTACCCGAGAAGAGGTATTGTTACATAGGAGCATGCGGAAGCCATGATGTTTCTTGCCGTGAAGATCAGCAGACCACCGTCTAGAAGTACTGTACTAATGAAGAAGATATAGCCGTCGAACCGCAACACCTTGGAGCCGCGCCTGCTGTTGCTGCACGTACCGCTGCTTAAAGAGGAAGTGGCGTTGTCTTCGAGTTCCGACACAATGCCGCATTCCCTTTGCTGCTGTGCTATGTGCCTAATCTTTGGAGAGAATCCCCTCGGTAGTGCAACCGAATCAAGAAGGATCCTACCATTGGTGTTGTTGTTGCCAAAGGAAAGCTGCCATACTGTTCCGCGAAGGAAAGGTGAATAAACGGCCAAGGAGATGCCGGCCCGTCACCGTGAACTCGCTCTAGGTCGCTACCTTGCTAATACGATTTTTGATGCCTGCTGTCCCATCTAGTTTGCCTCGCCACGAGAGTTTCATACAGCTGCTACCAAGGAGAGAATTTTCACCACAGGGAGAAGTGTTTGATGTTGCTGTAAAGGGGGAGCTTGCTCATCTTGCTGTTTTGGGACCATGCTCATCACTGGTGTAGAAGGGAAGAGAAAGTTGCACTGGCAGGGCACGTTGGAAGGAAAAGATGAAGTTGCAGCAATCGGAGGCCTACTGACCACCATCTGAGCGTCCAAGTGGTTCTTGCTCGCTCCCAACCGTACTCTCATTAGACTTGGACGTCTTGCTGCTCTTGGAGTTCGAAGTCTCCGGGCAGACGTGGAACTTGTTGTGTAGAGTCACTATTTGCCGCCATGTTATCGTGAAGGTAGTTGCTCTTTTCTATAACTGAGAAGGGATGAAGAGAATACGCGGAGCCAACAATCATTGTCAAAGGACATTGGAGGGCTGCTAATGCGAAAAGGTGAATAGTTGTAGATATTTTTCGGATACACTGCACCTTAGAACATTGCATAATTCCTACGCCTATCGCCATCTTGAAGCTTCATCAAAACCCTGCCAGGACTTGCTGCCTTTGCCGGGAATAAAACAGAGCTCAAGTTGAGCAAGATTGAAAACAGGTTGAAGAAAGTAAAACGGGTCTGATATCCACTTAGTGCCGATTGCGTTCGCTCTTCATACCGTGCCCACTTTGTGTATATATCGAGGTTCGGCAATTCGAGCCCACAAATAAAGCCCGGCCGTGGCGCTGCCTGTTCAGAACCCGTCAAGTTCAAACGACTCAAGCTCAAGGCCAGGCCCAGGCCCATCAGCAGTAAACCGGGCCACATTGCATAGGCAAACTAACTCGGTTGCATTCGGGACCCAATAGTGGGGTTATTTTAAAAACATAAAGATCATAAAATGAAGACAGGGCACTAGAGTGGAAGTTATCAAAGGTAATTCAAATTAAAAGGAAGCTATTAAAGGTAAATCAAATTAAAGGAAATAAAAATTAGCTATTTTGTATAAAGTGTAATATTAGAAGAAAAAATAGTGAATTTATAATTATTAGATCATGGTTGACTAACCTAGAGAGATTCAATTTAAACCCTAAAAAGCTACGCAAAAAATTTTGTGTATTATTTCTTACTTGTGAGATTTTATTTTTACTTTTATTTTGTTTGTACGATTTCTTTACACATTAATGGTGCCTTGGTCCCACCGAAACTTTGACTCGATATGAAACAAAGTGTAATTCGTGTCCGGCAAAAATTCCACTAACAAATATATTTTGTAGGTAACAGGGTTGTTGACAAGGAATTTGCACAGCAAAAATGCTGAATGAGAACCTTCAAACTCTTCGGTAATAAATCAACATGAAAGACAAATACAATTCACCAAAACTTTAAACAAACCAACCCGAACTTGAATGAATAACTTCGAGAACGGATTCTATTTATAGATGTATATGTGAGAGTTTAATTAAGGAGTGACAATTGTTAAGCCTATAGACTGTATGGCACAATTCATTAGTAGCTAATAATTCTCCCGGTAAAAACTTTATTCTAGGTTCTTAAGTAGATAGCTCACACCCACCAAAGTACTTAGAAAAACCTAGATTGATCTCCTTAGCAATGGCCTTCGAAATAGAATACGAATGTATGGAGACTTGAAATTATTCAAGTTGTACTGCTGTAGCAATGTGGGTTGTGGAAGAACTAGCATGATTCATTATTTCCATTTGTTGTTCAATCTCCTTGAGCATCTGCTTCGCCTCTCCCTTATCTGTTTCCAACTTATCCACACTAGATCATTAGTTGCTGATCTGATGCCATTTTGTCAAAGGATTGGAATCGAAATTTCTTGGCTTCAAAGATGACGACTAAAATCAGGCTCTTAGCTAGTGACGCTCTAATCAGGCTCTTAGCTAGCTAAGTGCTTGAGAAATAATTTACCAGGAATGTGGAGATGGGGATACCGGTTGACAAAGAAAGGATCAATCAGACGGCGATCAAACATGGAAGTTCCCTACGCTTGTTGAAGAAGAGTGGATAGAATTTCTATTCAATTTTTCTGAAGTTCAAGTTACAACTTTCAACATATTCTACTCTTCCCCGTATACGGAGGGAGTCATTGCTCTCCACCCACTACTAAGAAACTTACCACCATAGCAAGTGCTGTTCTTGATTGCATCGATCTATTACACTAGCCCACAACATTTTTCATATGCTGTCAAGCAAGGCATTGACATTTTTCTTAGCATGAAGTTGGAGATGTTTCAAATGCTGCAAAGCTGACGCTGGCACTTTGGGTAGCTCATCAAACATTCAAAACATCCGGATACGTACAATAAAACCTGTTCATCAAATACAAGCACACAATCACAGTAGATAACCAAGACAGTAGGGTGCCATTTTCTCACCAAGGTCGCAAAGGGATGTACAAAGTTCTTGAGAAAACAAACCCACTCCTATAGAACGTATTTTAAGAATGCAATTTCTTCCGACAGCTATCAAATTATGTACAACTTCCAAGCTAACGTGAGAGTACAACAAATGCCAACGAAATATACATATATTTGGGTATCATTACAAGACATCGGACACTGTACAAGCAAAGGCTTTTGCCTCAAATTGCTAATACTCCAAAACTAGAAACATTCAAAGGCTAAATAGCTTACCAACCCATGAGTGTTTTCCTCACTGTATCAACAATCTGGTTCCTAGATCGTGAATTTGACAATGGAAACTCTGGGCTATCATTCAATAAAAATCTGTATACCTCCCACTGACGATCGGATGTAGAATGTCTTCCAATCTCAGCCTACAGAAAGAAATACAATCATTAACGTCAGGAGGTAACCACCCATGAAAGGCCTGCCTAAAGCAAAATATTTGTTTTCTATTCTTACTGAGAAAATACATATTCCAAGCACTTTAAAAGCAAAAGTGACATCATAAAATACTCTGGGTCTCCCCTTTCCAGACAACTCAACAGGATTGGCTACAAGAAGTTCAGTGTCAGGACCACGATTTGCAATAACTACTCGCAAAGGATGGAGCATTTCCATCTTCAATCGTAGAGACAGTGTATCTTGCTTGTCTGGATCAACTATCTTCTTTCCATCAGTTTGTTGGATGAATAGATCTATTTCTCGAGAACATTTTGAGCTTGTTGCAAATCTCCCATAAGAAACCTAACGACAGATGCATATGGCTAAGATTAGAAATAGGTAGATTGAAAGTTAACCATACATTTAACGTTGAATATTCGGCCGTAAAGCTTATTTGCGATCTTGAGAAAACATGGATCTTGCAGGACATGAAAATGGAGCCCCACCTAATATTTGGGAATTATTATTCAGTAGCACATGAAAGTCACCGCCCATAAGTAATAATCCTTATTTTCTTAAAATTCAAACTTAGTATTACTGGTGTGAAGGAAGTGTAAAAAGGGCAAATTCAAATCAGTTTTGCTGGTTTTATCTCACCTGAATATTGCAGTCCTTCAAAGTTCTCATAATATCATAGATGAGCCCCTTTTGATCAACACAATGTAGCTGAAGTAATGTGTGAGCCGGACTCAAGGAATTATCAATGGTGACAATAGACTTTTTCAGCTTTGCCAGCTCTGGACTAAGACTCGTGAAATGGGAAACAGCATAAGATAGTTTTGAACTGAAAAGTTCGTCTGAAACTTCTGGAGTAACAGAAGAAAATGTGTTCTGAAACTTCTCGTATTCTGGGCCAGCCAATTGAAGCTCGCACATTAGGCATGAATCTCCTAGTACAGCATTAAGTTGCTGGCATGTCTCATCTTGTCGTTTCTTTGTGTGCAATAGTTCCCTACATCATAAATTTAATTAAGATACTTCAAAGCCATGCTGTACATACCCTCAGGAAGCATTTCCAAACGCTATGCAGTAAAGCTTATGGTGCAGTAGACTCAAAGAACATTAAAGTAAAATATTTCATGACCAATAAGAAAACAATTTTAATAGCAAGTGGCCTTAATAGATCCTATTCTTAGTAAACACCAAAATAGAGCAGTATTCTAATAAATGCACATAAAGAAACTCTATTTATGGCTTCCCCATGCAACATACCAGTTGTTGCGCTGCTATAGATATGTATAATTTAGCTAGCTAGATAATAGAGATAATAGTATTAACATAAACTAATACAAACACACAATGAAAGACCGTGCTAACTGGACACATTTTACCGACAAAATTTTACATTCCTCATGTTTCTATTTTATGGGTGTTGGACGCAGTTTTTAATGTAAGCCTAATATTCAGGGAAAATCCCAGATTGATTAGGTTTCTCCTATTTAAGAAGATAAATCCTAATAAGCCTTACATTTGATTATGCCTTATCTTTTAGAAAAGACATAACATACTAGGAGTCTTATTGGTTGTCTACAAATAAGGTTCACTAGAATCAAGTAGCATGCAATTCATTTGTGTGAGAGAAATTAGGGTTTCCTCACAATCGTGCTTTGGAGACATAGGGATTTAGGCTGTAAAGAACAAATCTTCTCTGTCTTGTGAGAAATTTAATCGGTAAGAACATCTTTGATCCTATTCTGCTACAAGGCACACATTCTTTTACGTATTTTAATTGTTCTTGAATGGCGAACAGAGAAGAGTCTAACATGTTATCAGTAACAAAGAATAGGTCCATGACACGCCCATCGGGGGTAGTAGAAACTTTCACTCTTTGAATGATGAGTTCCAGCTCAGAAAGAACCTGAGTAACATCTGCAAGGGACCATACACAGTCAATAAGAAACACAACACGAGAACACTTCATTTAAGTGCATCATTTTCTAGATTTCTGACCCACCATGCAGCAAGCCTTTCCTGTTGAGGCACAAGAACTTCAAGAGGTAGAGAGAAGGGGCCGACCGAGCTGGCGGATCGAAAAAGAAAGATATCGAACACGAAGGACAAACAGATAACAATCGGCTCTTTAGATTTGACCATCTCATGGGGGTTATGGTAGGAGGCGGAAGTACCCAGAAAATCACATAACACCATCTCCCATCGGTGGAAACATCTGAGAATATGTCAAGGACTATCAGAAGCCCACGAATAATAAGTAAAACTTACGAAATTTATAACCTGTATATCCAAAAGCCAAAACTTGCCAAGTGCATCACTTCTAGAATATCTTTCAAACTTTTAAAAGTTAACACGAATTAAAGAGCAGCAATACCCAAAGAAGAGTAAATACATTAGAAGTGATGGAATTCTCGATAACAAAAATCAACGAAAAAAAATGCTAGTAACATAAAATTTCCAGATCTACCATCAACAATAAGCTTATGCATCTTTCAAATTTGCAATACCACAAATAAAAGAAAAGACACAAAAGAGAGATACAAAATTAGAAGCAAGAATCGAACCAGCTCTAGTGATGGAAAGACCAAATTCAAGAATAATACGGCACAAGTCGCAGCCGAGACCGGTCTTGTCGGGGCAGTTGATGGTGACGACGAAGGGGTCGCCGGGCTTCTGCCCGCCCTGGATCTGCACAACGTCCTCGTTCGGCATCACCATCTCTCGCCTCAAAACCCGACCCGCAGGCGTTCACGCAGGGTCCGGCATGGAGGAGGAGCACAAAAGCGCCATCCGAGAAAGCGGCGGCGGCGTCGATGATGGCGGAGATTGAGAAACGGAGTCGGCAGGGGACTTAAAAAGTGAAGGAAGTGGTTTGGGGCTCATCGGATTGTGGCGGTAAGGCTCCACCACTTCTAATTACGAGTGGGATTATTGTTTTGTGGGGTCCACTGCTGTCCACGTACCATTGACGTGGTTTCTATTCACAACCACGACTTGTAGACCCCACTATGATTGTCTTTTACTTTCAAGTTGCAACTTACACTTGCGCCTAGGCAACCGTGGACAAAATCGTGATTGAGAAATCATATAAGTCTTATATTAGGGAGTCAATGACCGCCACCTGCTGTAAGATAAAATTCGAATTTCTCACAACGAGTAAGTGCACTCGTCGTAGTTAAATAACTAGCTTAGACACAACGCAACGCACAAGTAATGTCCAAACAATTTTTTTTAATTTTTATTAAAAAATAAATTTAAAATATATAAAATTTTAAAAAATAAAATTTTTTCTTTTACTTAAAGTATGATAGATAAATATATAATTATCTTATATTTGAAAACTAAATAAAAAACATTTACAAATTTGTAAAGTCCATTTTGGGATTTGTGGGCGCTAGAATTAAGGTCGTGCAAAGAAAAATCAAAACACGTAAGAATGAAAAAAATTTTAGCTTCGAATTAAGGTTTTACCTGCTTATTGCATTGTCTGATTCAGGCGAGTCTCAAGTTTGTTTGAGCTAGTTTAGCTTTTAATCTAAAAGTATGAGTTCAAAATGATTGTATCTATAAAACCCCAGCTTCGGGCTATGTTTTACCCCTTGTTACTTTGTTTGGTTCATAGGCCAATCTCTAGTGAGTTCGAGTCGGTTCGAAGCATACTAACTTTTAGACCATGAGTATGAGGCCTAAATAGTTATATGGGTATATTATGAAAATTGAATATACATAATATGTAAATAATAGTTTTAGTTATACTATAGTAAAGCATGAGTTATCAACATATATATGAGGTATACATGTAACACCCTGTTTCGGTTCACCCGTGAACCGACCCGGAAATGTCACCGGTAACCAAATTATTTGCTAATCTACTTGATTTGGTTAAGCTGACTCAGATCTGCCTATGGCGTATAAAGACGGAGATGCAACATGCAAAGCGTGGCTGAGATGTTTGGGTTATAATATTGTCCTACATGCATGCTATGATATGTAAACAAGTACATGAAGAAAACAAACAAACGAAAAGTTCAAAAGATCTATCTAATTTTGAAAAAGAAATGGACAAAGTCTTCTCTAAAAGTACAATAGGGCTCACCGTGTCAACGATAAACAATCTATATTAATAGCAATAAAAATTAAAAATCCAATCCAAACGTGACATACATTTCACATTCTAGTTATCGTTCCTCTGTTGCTCACCGTGTTCATTATTCATTCCCACTTTTTATTTTCATTTGCATGCATAATATTTATAGTAGTTCATAGAATATCATTTAAATTCATTATCTACATAGTTCAATACATCACCAATCATAGTCGGCAGGTACATGTGTGCGTGATTTCATTGCTGCACCTCTGCAATTCTGACAATGTTTAGTCCTCGCGATTCTCACCTACATATATATTAAAAATCATCAGTTACGAGTATTACCAGTCTAGAAAATAACTAATATCAAACTGGCATATGAGAGCTGACCCTCCTGTTGAATAAAAATCTCATATACTTCCTCAAAAACTCTCACAAGGGCACTAATGGGAGCCGTCGCCCTCGGGTCGATAACATCCGCTATCCATATCATTTTTTTTTCATAAGATTCTCTTTCCTTGGCCATGTCATCTATCTTTTGCGCAGCAAATTCATTCTTTTCTCTTCCGCCCTCTACATCTTTCGTATTGCTCATGGCCCGAAGTACAGAGGTCAAGTACTCTCAAGCATACGCCTTCAGTACCCTCTTTCGCCACAAGTCTTAATATGCACTGCACAACAGTACCCATAAACCTCCACACTTCTTCAGGTTTGAGGAACTCAAAGGTGGAGTTATTAGGATCCCTCGGGAATGACGTGGACACTTACCAGTTCAAAAGCCCGCTTTGACTAGCACGTGCCCATTTGTGTAGTGCGGTCATCGAATTTCCCTAGTCACACATCTCACTAAAAATGCGAAAACTATATATATATGCTTGTGTAGAAAATTCAATATAATATTGGCCCGAAGGAATCTTGTGGTCGATCTTGTTTTCAAAAACACATTTGAGAGATCTCATCATCGATGGTTATTAATCTGAAAATACAATCGGCTAAATGACCTGTGTTAAGTGGGTTTCAATAAAGCACCACTTAACTCGTCTTATAATCTGTAAAAATAAATCACGATTGAATAGAGAAACAAATCAGAGACGAGTTCTAAACGGACCTAATAGAAGCTCTAAGTGTGTCTAATGTGCCTAGGCGGCGAGCACCTACTCCGTACCTATATATCAAATCTAGAAGCCAACACCCGCTAGCTAAATGATGCATCAACCTAACATGAACATCACACATACAATGCAATCATTATGTAACAGTCAAACAATCATCACTGTAGAAATAACTCTAACTCATCCTATTGATACCATTTTTATTATATTTTTCTAAGTTACATTGTAGTTAGTTAGCATGCTCAGATTTACTTTACTTAATTATATCACTAATAATCATTCACTATCAATCAAATCATGCAAATCATCAATTCAACCATAATCAGGCACTCATCACAATAATTAATCAATCCTAGCATGGTGTGCTAATAAATATCAATTTTAAATAATTAAATTGAATAAAATTCTATACCTAATTGTCAGTCACATGGCAATGGCGACAAGTGTTATGGAGCAGCCTACACGCCATGAAGATGAGCATGATAAAGAAGGCAAGGATCAAGTGGAAGAAGTTTCTAGTCCGATTAGCATATGCCTCAAGGACCTATAACAAGGTCTAAATCTAAGAAGCTTCAACAAGCCTTAATTCATCATTTACAAGGCTTAGTGAATTCAGCTAGTGAAGAGTTACAAGGACATCAAAGCTTTGGTGCAAATACAACTCAAGTTCAATACAACTTAATTCAAGTCCAAGTTACTACTAATGGGTTTAATTAAGTTTGTAATGAGCCATATATGTTATGGGCTGGCCCAAATAGGCTTGGGAGGGTTATTTAAGCTTTGTATTTTGGGTTTTATTTTGTTAAATAATGGGCTGGACGAATTTGCCTATTATAAGCCCATTAGTTATTTAGTTTAGGGTTTCTATTGTTAAGGCTATATATAGATGGCTTAACCTTGTGTTCGGGACGACCTGCAAGTGAGAAGAAAGCCTAAAGCCTTTGT
>JAVDBV010069592.1:0-21697 GCA_032619315.1 Piper longum
TATTTGTTCGTTGCATGTATGTGTATTTTGAATTGGATAATTATGATGACTATGATATTATTATTATTCATGATTAATTAAAATTAACTATTTATTTATTTATTGAATGATTATTTATTTATTTTTAATTATTTATATATTTACTAACACGAGTATATGTGGTATTTATTAGTGTTTAGTCGTGTATTTGTATAGTATATGTTATTATTATTTTATGATTAGAATATTGATTATTTTCATGTAGTTATTATTTATCTATTTATTTATTTATTTATTATTTGTTATTAGTTATTTGCTTTATTATGTCTAAATTTGCATGATGCATGTTTAGTTGTAGGTTTATTTAGCGGTCTTCTTTATTATGTACCGATGATATGAGTGCATACCACGAGTATGCATTATATAGAGATGTCATTATTTTAATTAGTAGTGGGCTCGGATGTATGTTTCGAAGTCCGAGCTTGCCGTATAGGAGGCATTACGCTTGGAGCTGGACCACAGGTCCGTCAGGTCTCTTCTCATTTTTTATCACTATATTCTATTACTAATTTTATTTATAGATCACATGACATATTAAGTGGTTATTTTATCTAACCCCATTTAACACGTGCCATTTGGACGTATTTTACTTCTGTAATTAATAACCCTCAAGGATGATACCCCTCGAGTTTGAATTCAAAAACAAGATCCATTACAAGTTATCTTCGGGCCTATTATATAAATCTCTTCTTAGGCTTATATATGATTTTCTAAAATTTTCCAATGAGATGTGAGATAGGGAAAAATTAACAACCGAGTCTTAAGATAGGGCACGAGTTTGTCAAAACGGGCTCTGGATTTGATGAACGTCTTTTCCATTCCCGAGTGATCCTGATAATTAATAGTCAAATTGCCAGTTTGACTATTAGTTATTTATGGACCAGTAGCATTAGTAATTGACGTTTTTTCTATTATATATGTAGGTTTCATGATTCTGAGTTTGCTTTAGTGGGAGGATAGATAAACATTACACACACTTGAGCTCAGCGCAACTATTTTCTTTTACACTTCTATTCGATGTGTTTTTGACGCGTAGTTAGCGATGTTTTCTATTTTCTTGACACCAAGTGGGTTACTTCAATCTATATTATTGATCGAGTCTTATAAACTAGCTGCTTTATGCATGATTTGACTCGATCATTACATTTTCGATCCGGTTCTTAGGTGAACCAAAATTGGGGTGTCACAGCTTTGCTATCACTTTTCACATCAACTTCTGGGTCTTACTTGTTACACTTATCCAATATCTAAATATATTCAAAACATAATTTTAAATACTATATTGTATCACGAGATTGTAACCCGTACACTATGTGAAGTCTTTAAATTCAGAGTTTACGTTTTTGTACCATTTTAATTGTATTTAAATTTTTAATAGGAAAATTTCATAAAATATGGCATTTTGTTTAATATTTTTGTATTTTGATCTATATTTAATAAAATATTAATGTTAAATATATTTTTGGAATTTAATAAAATATTTTATTTATAATTTTAAAATATAGTTCAATCATGTTTGATTCGATTGAACAAACTATACCCCATGCTACTTAACGATCTAGTGTGGTTATTGATATAATATTTAAAACTATATTTCAAAGCTCTTAATGGGGGAAAAGTTTAATTTGAAGCTCAACTCGAAGTCAAATGAAACCCCGCTCAACTCAAATGACACTGAGTTTTGGACCCGGTGTACATTAGATTTTATTTTATTAATTTCAAAATATATAAAAAGCATACCATAATAACAATTTTAGATAAAAGTATGCATGATTGTATTATTTTATACACATAATTCCACCAATTTAACATATCTTGACTTTTAAAATAGAATTTTCGTATAAATTATAAAAAAAGTATATTAGCAAGTATAAATCAATCTAGTTCAAGTGCGGATGAGCAAAATTTGACCCAAACTGAAATAACTGACAGAACTAAATCGAAACTCTCGGTTAGGTTCGATTATTATTAAAATTCAGTTAAGCTCAATTTATAATTTTGATAAACTTTTAGGTGTGGAGAATCTCAGTTGGAAACATAATCAAACTGAAATTGACCAAAAAACCCCAAAAAATAAAAACTTAATATATATGTTTTATGTGAGTTATTATTAATTTTAAAATTTATTTATAATTTATTTAGTAATTACAATATATTATCTATATATAGAATATTTTTAAGCATGATTATGCTGGTCAAGATATATTTTAACTTTGTTTATCGTAAAAGAAATTATTAATTTTTATAAAATTTTAATATTTTCGATTTTTTTAAACCGACCCGAATTAACATAATTCAACTCAATTTAGTTAGGTTTTGCAGAGATTCGGGTTCAATTGGGTGTCAAATTTAAGCCTCATTCCCCAGTTCAATGTCATCCTAGACTTGTACTAACTTAAATTTTAATAGACTCAAGACTTGAAATTGAAATTAAATAACTTAAATATAAACTAAATAAAATTTAACTCGTTCATTATTGGTCCCTCGCAGGCTACATTGTAAAAACAGGGGACCATGACCATTAAACACCATTATAAAGCCTAATTAAATACAATTTAAGTACATAGACTAAGTTTAGGTTCAATTAAAAGATGGTGCACAAAACAAAAATTTTGATGTTGAAACTAGCGGTGTAAACGAAATGAGCCAAGCCAAGGAAATATATTTTTGAATTTAACATGATTTTTGACAAGTATATTTGAGTGTCGGACGAGTTATGATATATTATATGTCGAGTCAAGGTCATCTAAAATTTATGGTATTTGTATTTTGTTCGTATTAGACTTATTATATTTTGAGTCAAATGAATATTTATACTTGACTTATAATTGATTTATATTTAATTAATTTTTTAATATTATATAAATTTAATGTGGGCTATTAACGAATCGAGTTAAATTAATAATATTTTTAAATTTTAATTCCAAGCACCGAACGTTGAACGAACCGTCTATTTTACACCGTGATTAAAACGCATAGACGGCGACTCAACAACTCGAATAGAGAAAGCCAGACCGCACGCCGGTGAGCCGCCTTCCTGCCATGGCCGACGGTGCGCCATCGTCTTCCCCCATCGTCACCGCCGACCTCGACTCTCCCCTCCACCTTCTCGGCTACCAGTTCGACCTCCTCTCTGCCGACCTCGTCTCGGGACGCCTCCAGGTCACCGACAAGTGCTGCCAGGTGACCTCTTTCTCTCCAAAAATGGAGTCTTTTTGCGCAGTTTATCGTTTGGTGTGTGATGAGAGCGGCATTTCCATGGGTAGCCGTTCAAGGTTCTTCATGGTGGGGTGTCGGCGTTGATAGCAGAGGCTACGGCGAGTCTAGGAGGGCAGATAGCGTCTGGGTTCAAAAGGGTCGCCGGGATACAAGTCAGCATCAACCATCTCAAGGCCGCCATGGTTGGGGATGTTGTTGTCTCTGAAGCTCGCCCCATCTTCGTTGGCAAATCCGTTCAGGTTTGCTTTCTAACCACTTTCGTTATCTCCTCATCTTGGTTGGTGGGAGCTAGCTGAGAAGCCAACTTGGGTTTGTGTTTGAAGTTGTTTGAGTTGAGGATGGTTGGTGGAAGGAAACTAATAATTCGAATATTGGGTTTATCTTTGAAGTTGTCTGAACAGTATATCTTTATGTATGTATATATGTAACAAAAACTAGTTTAGATGCACAAAAAAGCACTATTTGGGGTTTTGAAGAACTCAAACAATGCAAGTCATTGTTCTTTTTGTGAGGTTGGTTGGATGGATAAACTACTAGTTCAATCAGGTTTCATGTTTGATGTTTCTTTACAGTTTATATGTAGTAATGATTTGTTAAGATACATAGCAAAGCTATTGGAGGTTTCAGACAATCCAAACCATGTGGACCATGGTTCTTTTGGTAATTAGTTGGTGGGAGCAAACTACATATAAATTAGGTTTTTTATTTGAAGTTGTTTATACAGTATGTGTACTAATTACTTGTTTAACTACATAGCAAACTATTGAAGATTCCAAATAATCCAAACCGTTTGAGGCATGGTTCTTTCTTGAAGTATGTTGGTGGGAGAAAACTAATAAATCAATCAGGTTTCATGTTTGGAACCGTAGATGTGTTAATAAAATTAGTTCCAAAAAATTCAAAAGATGTGATTTATGGATCCTTTTTTGAGTTGGCTGATGGGAGAAAACAAAATTTTCAATTAGGTTTCATGTTTGAAGTTCTCTGCACAGTTGATTTGTTGTAATAGCTTGTTTAGATTTAGATTCATACTAAAGCTATTATTGATTCCCAATGATCCAAACCTTGTGAATGATGGTCTTTTTTCCGTTGGTTGGTGGGATGAAACTAATTTTATTCAACAGGTTTCGTGTTTGAAGTTCATTGTACAGTAGATGTGTAATAACAACTGGTTTAGGGGCATAATAAAGCTAGTGTAGGTTTCAAAGATTCCTAATTATGTGATTACTGATGCCTTTTTCTTAATACAAGGAACAATTATATGAATGTTTGTTGCATATAAGAATTTAATTATGAGTGGAGGTAATCCTTAATGACAAATAAGAGCCACCTTATAATTCAACTCAAAACAATGGTGAGACTGCTCCATATTTCTTGTTGGTGAACAATGGTAATATAGAATTCAATATTTTTTTTCTCTCTAAACTACCGAAATAAAACCCAAGCTAGATTGCTTTTTTTTTTTTTGGAATGTGTGTATACCAATGCCAACCTTTTCGATCCAGTTAAACTTCAGCCTGTAAAGAGTGATGTACAATGATTCTAGGTTAGACTAATAACTAATGCAAGACATGGATATGGTAAACCGCAGGTTTGGGAGGTGGAACTGTGGAAAACCAGGCCTGGGGAAGATGTAAAAAGGGTGTTGATTTCTTCGTCGAGAGTGGTTCTTCGAGCAGGCCTGCCGGCGGATGATGACCAGTGGCGAGCTCTACTTATTCTTAAGAAATACTCTAAGCTATGACTCCAAAGTGAGGTAAATGCAAATGTAGCAGCTTGAAGAAAGCCTAGTAAGTGTTGATGCTTGAGCTTCCAACTTTCAACAAAGACTTGTTTGGCATGTTGATAAATGTTTGTTGATCTGGTGTCTTTTGGGGTTCCTATGTCCCTTTGATAATAAGCTTGACAAGGATGAATTACACTAGTCTGCTTCTAAATATGTTTCTTTTTCCAGATAGCAAATGTTGTAGCAATTTCTACTTTGTCAAGCGAGTTTGGGTTTTTTGAGCCTGAAGTTCGTAATAATTTAGCTTGGTTCTGCTTGACTCAGTTTAACACGGTTCCAAACTAGTTTAATTAAATAAGAATCAAACTTGAGTGAGTGTTTAACTTGAGCTCGACTCGAAACCGATAACATGATAATATCCGAACTTTGGCAAACTAGTTTAAAAACAAACAGAAGACGAACAAAATAGTGGTGTTCGACGTGGCTCTATTTATTTATACCTATGAAAATTTAATAGGTCTCAAGTCTTTTTTACATTGTTTGCTAAATGACTACAATACCCACCTTCTCCCCTTAGCATCATCAGGTCATTCTGCTGTCTATTTGGCATCTCCTCAATTTGTATTATCATAACTTTCAACATCTAATCCAATTGTGTATAAATTAAATGTTAAATGATTTCTCCAAAGAGCATGGTCCACAAGAGCATGAAAATTTAAAGAAAAAGGCTTATGGAAGGATGGCAAGAAAACAGGTTACCTTTTATAAATTTTGACGATGTTTTTTATTTTTTTTTTACAAAATTTATTATAAAAAACTTTTGATACCTACCTTAGACATGAAATAATTCACGTGTAAAAGCCAAAGCTTGACAACATCCAAAGAAACCGTCCTTAGTATATAAAATTAAAGAAACTTTAGTATCAGCTTATGCTAATACGATAATATCACCACTTTTGTATCTAATTATCCATTTAAATCATGTGGCTGCAATTTCTTCCGCGTATATAAAAACACCTTTATCATCTAATCATCCTTGTAATCGAACAACTTATATTAAAGTTAGCTTACCTAAAGATATGAGTTGCAACTTATACTGATTATTCTCATATATAAAATTATTGGTTGCATTAACATCCCTCTGGCCCATCTTCACATGATACATGACTAACTCATTAAAAGGCAAAAAGCTTAGTACACACAATGATCTTTTTACTTTAATAATTTGTCCAATGTTTAAACTTATGACTTAAGAATCACATTAATTATATTTTAACACCTCTAGTTAGCACAAATTATGATTTTTTTGTTTTTACAATTCAATTGGACACAAGCACATATCATCTTAAAGATATTCAGAAAATTGGAAGTCTATATTTATCGCATAAATCTAAAATCTTATGTTAAAGAAAGGTGGGTCCCTTAGACTAGCCGACCAAATTGAAAAAGACGCATTGTGGAGACTTGGACCATTAATATAATTTTTATTATGATTATTTAAAAATTTGATTCAAAATTTAACTGGAAGCCTGTTTGATTGAAATCGGCTTGATAATTTATATAAAAATACAATTTTAGATATTTATGTTACATCATCTTACAAAAAATAGACCAAAATTATAAAAGAGCATGACATAAATAATAAATTGAATAAAATAATAAAATTTTAATGTATTAAATATTCTTTATATTTGAAATATTATCATAAATAAATTTGTATATAATTATATAGAGATGATTATAATTTAATTGAAATTAAGGACTAAAAAACCAATGATTGATTCCCTCAGCAACCACATATTGTCAATTACGTCCCTCTCGAGTAGCTGGCGTTTCTAAAAAAAATGACGTCTTTGTAAAGGGTGGGTAGAGTGTTAACCGTTTGAAACACCCGGCTCAACCCGTCCACATTATCGCCAGTGCGCCGCCCTCCGACATGGTCCACGGTGAGCCACCGTCTTCCCCGACCGGCACCATGGCCGTCCAAATCGACCCCCCTCTTCACCTCTTCGGTTTTCACTACGACCACATCTCCCCCAACCTCGTCTCCGGCCACATGGAGGTCACTGACCGGTGCTGCCAGGTGACTAATCCCTCTCCTAAAAATGGAGTCTTTTCCGCAGTTTCTCGTTATAAGGTGGTGAAACAGCTACATTTCCATGGCAGCCGTTCAAGGTGCTTCACGGCGGCGTGTCGGCGTTGATAGCGGAGGCGACGGCTAGCCTAGGGGGGCAGTTGGCGTCGGAGCACATGACGAGGATCGCCGGAGTTCAACTCAGCATCAACCATCTTCGAGCGGCCGTGGTTGGAGATGTAGTGAGCTCTGAAGCTCGCCCCGTCTTCTCTGGTAAATCTGTTCAGGTGGGTGTTCTTCCTTTTCGCCGTTTTCTTCTCTGTACTCGGTTGGTGGGAGGAGAACTGATGATCAAATCAGGCTTCATGTTTGTGGTGTTTGTGAAGATCACTTGTTTAATTAGTATTAGCTTGTTTGGATACATGGCAAAGCTATTAGAGGGTCTAAAGAATTCGTGAATCTTCTATTTTACTTATGCGTTGACTTGACTTGTTAAGATGTTTGGCGTTTTTTGTAGAAATTGAATGTTTATGTTTGATTCCCTTTGTCAGATAGGCTAAGACAATGAAATAAAAGAGTGGAGTCTTACAATGATTTGTAATAGGATTAAAAAATTTTAGCATGAGAATATTTTATTTTATAAGAAATAATATATAAACATAGATTAAGTATGTTGATTCTTAAAATATATCTTTTGTGCAAATTGTGCCAAGAGAATATAAAATATAGAAATTTAGTTGGCTTGTGCTCAACTAAACTTCGAATCGACTATGTGGGAGTCGTCTTTAACTCCCCATATTGAGTCTAACGCAAAATTATAAATTTCGCAATATTCGCTTATCAGTGTGTTTGTTGCGAAGTGTGGGTCTTTCTGGTGTCCCTTCATCCGCTATCATGAAATCAAGATGAATACAGATGCAGACATAAAAAAGTGGCATGATTTGAGTGAGGAAGAAGATGGATAGGGGAAGAAAACAGAAATCATTTCCATTTTTACATGATTCCAATACATTTGCATTGTCCATCTAATTAATGCAGTATATCATTGAAGTTCCTGTTTTCAACTTCTTCCCAGAAAAACTTGCACTAATGACCTGACTACTACATCTACTATCCTCACATGGTTACATGTTGTCAAAGTTTCTTGATCAAACATAGACATTTGTAATTCACTAATTCTTAATGACCAATTTTTATTGTTGTCTTCTATCCATCAAGAGTAGTGGCCACCTTACGGCTGTCAGACTTTCCTCCATATTTCTATTGGTGAATAGAAGTATAATTCAATATTTTTCCCTCGTGATCTACGATGTAAACCCAAACTAGATTGCTATTTAATTCATTCTGTGAGTGTCACAGTACCGACTTTTTTCAGTCAAATTAGACCCGGGCCTCTAAATTCTTCTCTGCAACACTGATTCATGCATGAATTGGATGGATAAAACTGCAGGTATGGGAGGTGAACTTGTGGCGAACCAGGCCTGCTGAAGGACAAGTCGAAAAGGAGTTGATCGCATCATCAAGGGTGACCCTTCGAGCAGGACTGCGGGTGGCTAATGACCAGCAGAAAATAGTCCTTTTTCTGAAAAAATATTCTAAGCTGTGAATTCCAAGGTGAGGTAAGTGTAAGGTAGAGCTTTAAGGAAAGCTCGTGTAAGAAATAATGCTTTAGCTTCCAACTTCCGAAGAACACTTGTTAGCATGTTGGTAAATATAAGTTTGATATGGTGTCTTGTGGGGTTCTAAATAAGTTTTATATGCTGGAATTTACAATGCGTATAAAACTTATTTTTGAGAACTTGGGTAGTTCCTATTTCCCTTTCCCAACATCTTGGAAGCTTGTTTACAATATAATCGACATTTTTCTATTTAAGACAGAGAAAATTAGTGTGAACTTGATATTCATATGTTAACTCAAGATATAATATTATAATTACAGCAGACTAAACATTTGGTTTTCAGATGGTATGAACATTCTAGATTTATTTATTTATTTATATTATATATTATCACCTTTGACCTCCTTTTTTTTTTCAAAGGCACCTATGACCTACTTTAAAATTTTGGTAAGAAACCAATGAGAGAGTAGGGGGATTAGATATTTAATTTTAATAACCTAAATTTGATTGTTTATAATTTTTATATTAGTGTGGACAAGACATACATTTTCATGGGAGAATATTAAACGTTGACATACTTCTCCAAGGCGGACGCGGCAAAAAAAAATGAAGCTTTTTTTGGGTGCGCCAACCCCATGGCCCCCCATGGCTATGAGCTACCTTCTTCCTCATTAATTGTTTATTTTAAACTTGAGAGAGAGATCGTCCTCCAATATGCTACGCAGCACTTAGACTTCATTTTAGGTTATGAAATTTTATGCATGCCTAATTTTATTTTATATCTCATAATAATAAATATATATCCTTGGTCGTAGTTTACTAGTATCTAAATTTAATAAAAAAATCATTCAATTAATTAATTTTAAAAAATTAATGATCATCGTTTGTTTTGTATAACCAACCAAATATAAATATCTAAAATATACACTCCAAGTCTAAATTATCAAAACAAAATTGTTTGCCTTTTGAGTTTGAAATACATTTTAATTTGAATTAAGTAAATTTCAAACATTGAACTCGTTCAAACTTAACGTACATATTAATATTTAATCCATTGTACATGTACTCGAATAAGTATTACTTTTCTTCGTTATATATGAATAATAAAAAAAGTATTTTTTTAATGTCATATTTGTAACAGTAGCGAGGTTTATCAAACCATTAAAATAGAAAGAATGCTTAAGGTACTCAAATAATAACCACCACAAATCATGTTATTATTATTGTTGTAATGAATTAACAAGCATTCACAATGTAATCTAAACACCCTATTTTTTTCACAATTAACCCTAATCTCACAAACATCCCTAGTGCGGCGTACAAAAGTTCGGCCTACCTAAAAAAATCCCCTAACGTAAGAATAACTACCAATTTCAACTTCGACTAGTTCACCACCAACGACCTCCCTCTTCGCCGCCGGCGGAAACCGCCGACGACCGGAAGCTCTCTCAAGGTCTACAGGATCAAAAATTTCTCCGAAAAGCCGCGTCCTTTTCACTGTTTATATAGTTTACTTTGGTGGTTGCCGGAGGGACAGAAGAATTCGAACTTTTGCTTGTCGTGGTGGTGATATTGGCGATGGCGTCGGGTGAGGAGGGCAGCGGGGAGGCGACGCGGATAGCGGCGAGGTCATCGCTGGTGGACGCCATCAAGGGGTGCGGCCTGACGGGGATGCGGATCGACAAGGAAGAGCTCAAGCGCCGGGTGATCATGCCGCGGTACATCCGCCTCGCGGTTGTACGAGCTATCCGTGAGAAGAACGCCTCCGCCACCGCTGCAGCGCCGGATTCTTCTGACGGCAACGGCGGTGAGGAGGAGGCCTGCCCGGATGCTCCTATGGTTGTCTTTGTCAACTCGAAGAGCGGTGGTCGTCACGGGCCTGTTCTGAAGCAGAGGTTGCAGGAGTTGGTGGGCGAAGAGCTGGTTTGGGCCGCTCTAATGTTTATCATATATAGCTAGTAAAAAAGAAGCAACGATGCATTTCTTCTTTTTTTAAAAAAAATCTTTTATTTATTGAGCGAAATGATTAGTTTTCAAACAATTCTTATTCTGTAATTTAGTTGTCTGGTTCGCCCGAGTAGATTAAGCTAGTTTCAATCATAGATTACGCTAGTTTCAATCATGTATATTCTTGTATTGGAATTTGTAAGTGTTTGTAATTAGTGAAGAATTTCTTTGGTTTATAGCGAATTCTATTTGTATCTTGGTCAGGTCTCTCTCCTTTCGGAATCTAATTTGGTATGATCGCTGTTGATTGAATTTGGTTCTGCAGGTTTTCGATCTGTCATCTGTGGAGCCCCCTGACTTTTTTGAGTATGGCCTCACTTGCTTGGAAAGATTGGCCGAAGGTGGCGACAATTATGCAAAGGAGGTTAGAGAGAAGCTGCGGATCATGGTAAGCACATTCACTGTCAGGGTTATATACTCAGTGTTCAGGGCCTACTTCTTCTAATGAATGGAAAGGTTAAACACAATACAACCACTTTGTCCAATTGTATGATAATCTAGATATATCCTGGGTTTTTTAATGCCATCTTGAATTCTTGATTGGCGAACTCTGGTTGACGGCAGATCTGGATTGCTTGTTAGGTTGCAGGTGGTGATGGCACTGTTGGCTGGGTATTAAGGACTGTTTATCACCTTTATGACCAAAATAGGATGCCAATTCCTCCTGTTGGTATCATTCCCCTTGGAACTGGGAATGATCTGTCAAGGAGTTTTGGATGGGTTAGTGCAGATTTTCAATTGAAGGACAATAATGAGCCATCATATATACACTAAAAGTAAGAATTATTTGTTGCTTTTTAGGGTGGTTCCTTTCCTTTTGCATGGAGATCAGCTGTCAAACGATCTTTAAATATGGCTGTCAATGGTCCAGTTTGTCGTCTGGATAGGTGAATCATGTTTTGCATTTTTGTTTGATGTTTTATTGCTTCAGTAGATTTTGGTTGTTGATGTTTCTGCGTTCATTGTTCGTACCATAGCTGCAAGTTAAAATGAGCAACTTCAGACTTGGTAATACTTATGAAAACATATAGTGCAATACATGCAGTTGGAAAATCGTTGTATGCCTCGGCTGCTAGTTAAAATGGGCAACTTCAGACTTGTTGATACTTATAAAAACATATTTTCTGCAGTTGGAAACTTGTTGTATCGATGCCAACAGAAGAGACCATAAATCTGCCATACTGTCTTGAGAAAACTGAGGAGAGCTTGCTGCTTCAGGTTGCAACTTATCACAGTTGTCTTTTATTTCATTTTATGAATTTTTAGTTTGTAGGGTATGTCAGGTTTTGATGTCACCAAGCAATGTGTAGAAACCATATAATGATTATGTAAGGATGTGCAAATCATGTAAGATAGATGAGATTGATCATGGTTAGCCTTGACTTGGTATTATTAAGCATGGATTTCTCGTTAGGTTAGGCACTCTATGTCACTTGCATTTTCTTCTTTCTAAGGTAATTATCGAAAAATTCTTTATAGTGGATGATTTTCTTCTGTGTCTTATTGTAGCCTAATGTTGTTAGTCCTTAAATCTTGACGTTTTATAGGATGAAGAATTTGATGGATCCTTGACTGATAAAGTTTCTTGCTATGAAGGGGTGTTTTATAATTATTTTAGCATAGGTATGACTTTCATTTTTTGACTTGTTTTTTATATGGTTTATTTGTTTCATGCAATTAGCATAAAATTTTACATCGCTGGTTCACTTAGATTAAAGTAGCATGAAGTGATCAGAAATTGATCATGTACTATTATGCTTTATGAAATTAGCTTATTTTCAAGACTCCAGGGTGCATATATGTGCTAGATCGCATTCTTGGAACAAATTGAAATGTTAATCATCTTTTGAAGTTGCCCTTTGTCACAGATATGGTCAATTTTTGTTCACATGTGTTGAAGGCTTGCACTCTTCGTGATATTATTTAATTTTTGCCAGGAATGGATGCTCAAGTTGCTTACGGTTTTCACCATTTACGAAATCAAAAGCCATACCTAGCACAGGGTCCTATTGCAAACAAGGTACGTGTACGTAGAATATATGTGCTGTGTGCTGTTAATAGGATTAGGAACAGTAACATAGTTAATTTGGTTGGCAGTGAATTGGTATCATACAGCTCCCTACTACGGCATTGTAAAAAATCTTGTTTGTGGCCTGAATCTTTTGCTTACAAGATGCTATTATATTCTTGCAGTTGATCTACTCAGTTTATGGCTGCACCCAAGGATGGTTTTGTACGCCTTGTTTGAGTTCCCCAGATTTGAGGTTAGTTGCTTTAATTTTTTGGGTCAAACATTATAGAAGAATTTGAATGAATGATATCTGCTAGCCAATCTTGCTTTTTTGAGTTGACAAATTAGTGATTACTATTAGGTCATTATTGTTTCTCCAAGAATTGAGTTGCTCACTTTTGCCAGGTGTTGAGTAGTTGGTGCGTACGTGCTAATGCTGACAGCTCTTGGCAGACATATTAATAAGCTTAATGAGAAAATAACATCTGAATGTCTAAGTTTAATGCTTCAACTTATTGTTTTTCTTTGCGGCGCGCAACAAGATAGATTTTGGCTTTAGTAATCATAGGAAGAAGTTTCCATTATTAATTAAACTTTCAATGCTAGAAACCGTGCTTACACTTTAAAGATAAAGCCTAATCCTAGTTGAGTTAGCTTTTTCAGTACTATTATAATACTTAATGAATTGAATTTTACTTTGAAGGTAAAAACTGTAAAACAATTAGGGACATGTGGTGAATTCTGATGAGTTTTCCTTTTTATAATTTAATAAGGATTGATGTTTTTAAAAGCTTACTGAATAAAAGGAACACAGGGGACTCAACAATATCGTACGACTTCATATAAAGAAGGTTGAATGTTCAGACTGGGAACTGATTAGAATTCCTCCGAGGTAAATTCAGATCTGATCTTTTTGCCTCTGTGTATAGGTGTTAGCATGTTCACAATTTTGTGGGTTTCTTTTCCATTGTTTGTTTCTACTACTCTCTATTTGGTTCTGGCTATGCTTTGGTCTCCTGATTATATATTTTCTAGTGTTCGAGGTCTGGTTGCTTTGAACCTTCACAGCTATGGGAGTGGAAGAAATCCTTGGGGTCATCCAAAACCAAAATATTTAGAGAAGGTATATGGCACCTTTTATGAAATTAAATGTTATTGCTGACGCTTTACTAATATGAGATGCAAGCATTAGCTTCACAAAATTGGTTTGCTGATGTCTGCCATTTTAATTTCCAGAAAGGCTTTGTTGAGGCACATGTTGATGACGGCCTGCTGGAGATATTTGGCTTTAAGCAGGGATGGCATACTTCCTTTGTTATGGTTGATCTCATAATGGCAGTACACATTGCCCAGGTACCAATTAACATAAAAGAGCATTATGAGTTATTAATGAATGGAAAAGAAATGGCAATAGTAGTCATATGCACTCTATTAAGTCGAATCGTAGCTGTTCAACATTTAGTTCTTTATTTTCATCGTTTTATGAAAGCTATTGTAAATTATAAATTTTGTCGACGGCCATTATATTTTATTGATTTGTATCACCAACAGCCGATATGGCCATTCTAGCCATCGATCTAAATCACATGGCTGTATTTTTTTGTGACTTGGACAAACTACCCTCATCATCTAAGTAAGTGTCATTCTAATCCAAAGGTTCATATTAAATGTAGTTGATACAGGAATATCAGCGGTTGCTAATACTAATTTTTCTCTATTTTATGTTGTGTTCTGATGTGTAGATTATTTACCTTTTATATGCTTGAGTTCTTACTGTTTTAAATAATTTTATAATATAATAGATGAGTGTTTGTACTTGAGAGATTCTTGGTAATCAATCAGACATCCTCTGAATGAACTTCAGCTATTTCTCATCCTGTGTTTCCCATTCCATTTTAAATGTTTCCAACACTCGTGATTCTGGGCAGATGTGAATTATCAGCAATATTTTATCTTTTAAGTCTTTCAGTGTAAGATATTGGTCTTAAGTCAGTAAAATTATCCGAGAGGACTTTACATGCCAGGAGTCCCTCGATAGGGGTACCGGTCATTTCATATCCCTGATAAATCTCAAGACCTTTCTGTTTCAGGGCTAAATTCAACTGGTATTTTGTTGTTAGGCTGCTGCAATCCGCTTGGAAATTAGGGGAGGTCAGCGGAAAAAGACATACATGCAGATGGATGGAGAGCCATGGAAGCAGCAGATTACCAGTGATTACTCAACGTTCGTGGAGATTAAGAAGGTCCCTTTGCCAGTTCTCATGATAAGTGGGAAATGACTCTCTACTTCATGCCTGTAAACTGCTCACTCGAACCTTTGCTAGCATTTTAGCTGTAACTATTGCAAACAGTTGTCATTTACACGGTTACATCTCTACCATTACTTGTTTTAGATGTTTCGAACCACTCGAAACATTTGTTGAATGGGTTTTACTGTAAATATGTTGCAGTTAAAATTCAATTTCGTTTCTGTTCCCACCTTTTTGGTCGATGCGCACTCAGGGAAATGTTAAATTCAATGTAGATTTACCGCCTTATATGCGCTTTGGTTTCTACCGGCACTCTCCTCGAAGATGCATTAAGATTGCTACATACATTCACCTCGAAACAACACATCGTCTTTTTTTGTGTTTATATTTACTTTCTCGTTCATGGCAGATCAGGAAGCAGAAGTTGGGATCATCCTAATGAATCACTCCTGACGTCAAGAGCTTCTTCTTCTACTGCTATAAACAGCTCTGGCCTGCTGCCAAGAAGAAGAAAGCATAAGCGAGATGCATCCAAAGCGGCCCGCCGCCGAGCCCTCTGCTGGGCCGACGTAGCCCTCCTTATCCTCTCTTGCTCCTATGTTAAGGCTTCGATTAATTTGATAAAACTTCACAATTGCCAACGTGGTGAAAGAGCCGGCGGCCATGGAGGCCAATGGTGCTCATGAACTTAGAGGTGTCAACGAGTCGAGCCGAATATCACAGCTCAGAACGAAGGGACGAGGCCGTACCCGGCGACGCGCTTGGCGAACCTGCCTTTGATCCTCGGCCGGGTCTCGGCGTAGGCCTTGCGGGAGGCGTAGAGGATCGTCTTCTCGAACCGCCGCCGTATATCCGGCGTCTCCGCCGTCCGGCGCCACCCCCGACTCCAACGACGACGACGACGACGACATCTGCAAAATGAGAAAACGGCGGCTCGGAAGCTTCAACGTCTCGATTCTGGAAATTGGGGAAAATCGGAGACGGATTCATGGAAGTACGCTGCGGCTTAGGGACGGGGCGGTGCACGTGTACGACGGCGGGTTGCTTTTCCGGTGGTAGTCGCCGGCGCCGGCGTCGAAGTAGGCGGTGTGTTCGGTCTGGACGGGAACGACGCTGTCCATGGCGGAGGTGTTGCAACCTCTGAATTTGTGCTCCATAGGCAAATCGTAGTCGAGGTCGAGGTAGAGGTCGACGTCGGAGAAGAAGAAGTTTCCGGGTTTGAACTCCGCCGCCGCTCCAAAATTTTCAGGTTGGGGTTGGGTTTGGGTTTGGGTTCGGCAGCAGCCATGACGCCGCCTCCGCCTCCGCCTCCGCCTCCGCCTCCGCCTCCGCCTCCGCCTCCGCCTCCGCCTCCGCCTCCGTGCCGTGGCCGTCGTCGTCGTCGAAGAGGGCGGCGGCAGGGGAGACGTAGAAGGGGGCGACGGGGAGACGCTGGTGGCGGTGGGCGAGGGGATTGGCGGAGTGGATGGCGGCTCAGGCGGCACAGAGGGCGGCGGCGTCGGCCTTGGAGGCGACGATCGCCGGCGACTGCTCGCAGACCTGGCACAGCCATACCAGCTCGTGCCGCGACGCCAGCTTGTTGGAGCCGTGTACCTTGCCGTCGCACGCCGCGCACAGGAACACCTAGCCGTGTTGCATTCCTCAGGTTTTGTGCCGATCACTTCTCTGCGGGAATCTATCGCTTAGGCTCGTAATTATGAATCTATAGATAGAGATATAGATTTGAAAATAAAAATTTGAATGCAGCAAAATATGATACAGAGAAAGGCAAAGAGGTGTAGAGAATTAGAAAGAACACAAGAATAGAGGAATAGAAAGATCTAAAGAGCACACAAGAGGAGACAATTTGGAAAAAAATGTGTAATTTTTTATTTTTTATAATTTCGTGTATATCATTCCTTTTTGTATCGTTCCACAATTCAAAACAATTTGTAATTCACGATCAACACTACTTTAAATTTAAATTCAAAAGCTAACACATTTTTTTGTCAATTGCCAATTGCTAATTACCAATTGCAACTGTAATTCAAAATCTATTCAATAATATTTATAAGGAAATGCAGTAATAAAAATTCAGATGTTTTCCAAGTGGTTTTATTCTCGGTAAGATTCACCCATTTCACTAAGTGTAAGGTTTTCCTATGATTCTGGTTGGTTGCTCTAATATTTCCAATGACAGGATATAAAGTATGTAGTGCAACAAATAGTACTGGTAACTTGGTTTTTATTAAATTAGTGTTTCCCAATTTCTCTTTCATAATGAAATATGGAAGATATTGTGAACACGGTAATCATCTGGCAACTCAACTTTATAAGCAACCTCACCTATTCAATGCAAAATTCTATAAGGTTCGTAATATCTTGGTGACAGTTTAGTATGCTTGGATAGTCGTCCTGAAACAAAATTCTATAAGGTTCGTAATATCTTGGTGACAGTTTAGTATGCTTGGATAGTCGTCCTGAAATCTACTTGTAAGGATGCAATTTAACATATACCAAGTCACCTATGTTGAATTCTTGTTCGTTATGCTTCTTATCATACATTTGTTTCATTCTGTTTTGAGCCATTAAGATGTTAGACCTAAGAAATTTAAGAATTTCATCTCTGGTCTTCAATTAATGATCCACCTCTGGTAACCTATCAGTTGTTGGAACATAGCATAATAATGATGGTGGAGGTCTTCCATAGACAGCTTCAAATGGTGTGCACTTAATAGCACTATGCCAACTAGTATTGTAGCAATATTCTGCTCAAGATATCCATTGAGTCCATTCTTTAGGTTGCTCACTAGTAAAACATCAAAGGTACATCTGCAATACCCTATTCACTACCTCCGTTTGTCCATCAGTTTGGGGGTGGTAAGCAGAACTGAAATGAAAGAAGTTCCTTGCAACCTAAATAGTTCCTTCCAAAATCCACTTGTGAAAATTGCATCCCTATCACAGACTATCTACTCAGGCATGCCGTGTAGTTTAAAAATTAAATCAAAGAATAATTGTGCCACTAACAGAGAAGTGTATGGATGCTTGAGAGGAATAAAATACGCATACTTCGAGAGTCTGTCAATTACCACCAATATCGAAGTTTTCCCATTGGACATTGGTAAGCCATCAATAAAATCCATTAAAATCTGAGACCATACGCTTTGTGGTATAGGTAATGGTTGCAAAAGTCCTCCTGGAGTTGTGTTAACAGCTTTGTGGATTTGACAAGTTTCACAATTTTGAATGACTTGCTTCAAATGATCTTTCATCCCTGGCCAGAAAAAAACTCTTCTCATTCGTTTAAGAGTTTTATAAAATCCTTCATGAGTGCTACCATGAAACTCATTGGCAATTATATCAATGAGATCAGAATGTCTTGGTAAGTAAATCTGGTGCTTGTAGAATATCAACCCATTAACAAATTACCATTGGTGAGAAAGTTTCTTATCTTGAATTTGCTGAGCAATTTCGTGTAGAACAAGATCAGTAGAGACAACAGTTTGTATAGGCTCAATCAAGTGTGGGAGAAGAAATTGGTAAATAGTTCGATCCATATGGAAGTCTAGAAAGGGCATCAGCAGTTGAGTTTTCAAATCGTTTCTTATACTCTACAGTAAAATCAAATCCCATTACTTATGCAACCATCTTTGTTGGGGACGGGTGACTATCTTCTGTTACCATAAACCTCAAGCTGGAGTGGTCACTACGAACCACAAATGGATGCCCCAGCAAGTATTGTCGCCATTTTTGTATAGAAAGAACCAAAGTAATCTATTTTTTTCATAGGTGGATAGTAATCTATTTTTTTCATGTAGAGCCGTGCTAAAATAAGCTATAGGTTGTCCTTGTTGCATCAATACTACTCCCAACCCAATGATAGAAGCATCACATTCAATTTCAAATTTGAGGGAAAAGTTAGGTAGGTAGCCTTAAGACAGGTCCTATAGTGATTGTTGTCTTTAATTCATCAAAAGCTAGCTTTGACCTTGGAGTTCATTCAAATGAATCCTTCTTCAACATAGAAGTGAGTGGCTCAACAATGCATCCATATCCTCTTATAAATTTCTTGTAATATCCACTCAAACCTAAGAATCCTCTCAACCCTTTGATGCTAGTGGGAAGAGGCCAATTAGCCACAGCTTCGATCTTCTCAGGATCCGTTGCTACTTCTCCTTTGGATATAACATGTCCCAAGTAGCATATCTGGTTTTTAGCAAATTCATATTTCTCTTTCCTTAAAAATAGGTTGTTGCTGCAAAGAATGTAAAAAATGAGTCGAAAGTGTTGAAAATGGGATTCCATGTCAGCACTAAATACCAAGATATCATCAAAAAATACAATAATTAACTGCCCTAAATATTTATCAAAAATACAATTCATCAGGGACTAGAAGGTAGAAGGTGTATTTGTCAAGCCAAATAGCATGACAGTGAATTCATAATGTCCTTTATGAGTTTTAAAAGCAGTTCTATGGACATCATGTTTAGCCATTCTAATTTGATGATATCCTAATCTAAAATCAAGTTTAAAAAACATGACAACATTACACAATTTCATCTAATAAGTCATCAATCAATGGTATTGGAAACTTATCTTTAATTATTTGTTGGTTTAGGGCTCTGTAGTCTATGCACATCCTCCATGTTCCATTTTTCTTTTTAACAAGCAATGTTGGTGACGAATAAGGACTTTGACTGTGCCTCATAATTCTAGTCTATAGTAACTCAGTAATTTGTCTATCCAATTTAGTCTGCTACAATGGTGGATATCAATAGGGCCTCAATGCTACTGGTTGTGCTCCCTTCTTTACATGTATTGTATGATCATGAACTCTGGTTGGAAGAAGTCTTGTTAGCTTGCTTAACAATTCTGCATAGTTGTCGAATAATGAAGTAAGATCCTGATGAATATGATCGACTTCACCGGTCTCTGGAGGAGAAATTTGTGCTGAAGCTGTTAATTGTAATAGCACTCCTTATTTTTTCTTAATGACTGCCTTTACTATCTTCTTGGAATCCACCATTTGCAAGGGAGATTTTTTGGATCCTATTAATAATAGCTTCTTGCCCTCATAAGTAAATGACATTTGCAATTGAGAGAAATCCCAAATGATGGGCCCTATTGTCCTTAACCACTGAATTCCTAAGACAATATCATACTCCTTAAGTGGTAGCAATTAAAAATCAGTTGTAAGTTGAACTCCTTGAACTACTAGTGGAATTTTTCTGCAAGTTCTTGTATTTCGTAGCCTTTCTTCATTAGCCACTATTACATCCAATGCTTTTGTATTCTCTGTTAATAGCTTCAACTTAGCAGCAAGTGTGGCATCCAAGAAATTATAAGTAGAACCTGAATCTACCAATATCTAAACTAATTGTTTCTGGAGAACCCCTTGGAATTTTATAGTTCCAGGTGTAACTTCTCCTGTAAATGCCTATAGTGACAGCTTCATCAAATTTGCTTCATCCACTAATTGCACATTCTCCTCTTCTTCACTCACAATTCCTTCTTCTTCACATTCCTCTAATTCCTCAGATACTACTTCGATTGAAAATAATTTCTTGCACTTGTGACCAATACTGAATATGCCATCAAAATAGAAACAAAGTTCCCTTGCTTTCCTATCAACCATTTCTTCCACCGTGAGTCTTTTTATTGGCTATTTCCTTGCTTAAGCAGGATTAGTACCATCAATTTTTGAATCTGAGGGTTCCAACTTAGGCTTGTACTCCTCCGATGGAAACATAGCCTTCCTTTCTTTCAACTTGGCTTCATAGAGTTTAGCAAATTCTAGGGTAGCACGAACTGAGGTAGGTTTTTGAATATGATATAGATATTATTGAATGGATTTTGAATGGCAGTTAAGACGGTTGCAATTGGTAATTGGCGAGAAAATGTGTTGAAGCTTTTGAAAAGTTGTTGAAGCTTTAACATTATATCTCAATGTAGTTTTGAATCCCCTTATAAAAAAACAAATTTGTTGTTTGATAACTCAGTAAAAGAGTTATTATTCTATGCATTTCATGTTGAATTTTGTCATGTTTTGAGTTGTTTTTACTTAAGTTTTATTAGTTTAAGAGTATATTATTTATTATTAATAATGCGAGAAATCATTGTGATTTTGGTGTAAAAAGTGCTAATTAATGTTGTTCTATCAAGGTATAAGAGTTTAGAGACGATCCGGAATGAAATTGGGAGAGAAATCGGGCGAAAAAGAAAATTCCGGAAGGACGGCACTGTAGCAACTCAACCCATTACTGTTCATCAACTCGGTAGCGACCCGAGTATTGTAGCGATCCGGGTCTTGTTGTATGGTGGGCCCACTTGAAATCTTTGGTTGGATTATTTATAAAGTAAATCAGGGTTATATAGAGGAGAGAACAATATTAGACGGCAGAAAGCGACGGCTCGAAAGACAGGGAGATCAACGACGAAGGAATTGGATCAGAAGACGAATTAGCTTTCTCCAAAAGAGTTTTTCTTTATTCTGATTTATTTTTCTTTGTAATTAATGATGTCTTTCTTATCACATATGAATTTCTTGTGTCTATTTGAATATTTTATGGAGTAAATTCTTTTCTAGGATTTTCAATGAAACTTAGTGCAGGGATTAATAAAGGTTATTAATTTTTATTGATGTGATTATGTTTTGGATCATCTATTTTATTCTATTCGTTAATGCTATCATTAGATTGACCACCTATTGATTGATTTAGAGATTTAATCTTGTCTAGAGATAGAAAGATTAAATTTGTCATTGAATAAAAT